>WNLN01000158.1:0-68661 GCA_021347865.1 Sarocladiaceae sp. CBMAI 1973
TCTGACTGACTCTTTTGCAACTTGCGGGCGAGGTTCTCGTGGATTGCCTTATTTGCTTTGCTGCCACTATGGAATGCCCATCGGGGCTCATGAATCACAATTGAGAAGAGGTTTTATTTGTCTCTTGACCCAAGCCCATCTATGATGCAGTAGTGTACACGGTGCTTGACCCAGAGTCGTCAATCGCACCCTTTTCGCACCTTTTCTTACAATGTCGTGAGAATATCCTCGATGTTGCGCGCTCTGACCACTGAGTCGTATGTTGATGCCCCTGTTTTTGTACAGTGTTCGGACCAGCATCAGCTCTTCCTCGAGCAACTTGCTCCTGACCCAACCACATCTTTAGACCTTGTATCCAAAACCAGACATGCAGCTCTTGTATTGGTCGACGAGTGAGATGCAATCCTGGGCAGGGTCCTTTGCGTTTGAGAACAGCATGCACTCATCCCTCTTGGACTTTTCCTCCTTGCACACGCAGCAAGGCTATTCAAACCACTTAGTAATCATTCTTCTGGCTTTCGGGTCGCTCGGCGATGGGTAGAATGGGAACGGGATCATTGCTGACCTTTGGACGGGATGCCTCGTTGTTGGACGTCGAAGTCGAAGGCTGAGCGCCAGAACCTATCCCGGACAGCCAGTCAGCATAACGGTACTCTCGGCTTGCGTGTCTGCAATTTGGTGAGAAATTAGGGACGAACCGATTGGTAGTGACTTGGCATCCATTGTGGCTGTGTGAGTTTGATGTGTGTCTGGGAGAAATGAGTGTCGGCCTGCGCGGAAAAGATGTTGCTGCAAAATGTCGAGAGCTGGGAAAGTTTGCGCCGGGAATCTTCGAAGTGATGGCATTGCGACAGGCGATCGGCGGGATTGGGTGTTGCGATTTCGGGGATTTCTAAGCGGCCATGGGCCAATCATAGCGCGGCAGGGTTGGCTTTGACGGCCATAACTTGCTCAACTCACATTGTCTACAAATTGTGTTTATCTGAATTGGACTGAATGACTCTCAGTCTGAGTCGATGGTATTTCCTGTGTTTTATTTGCGCCCTCGACAGGTCGAAAGCCAGTCTTATAAGGTAAGTTGTGCTGCAATACAGCTTCGCGGTCGTGTAAGAAGGACGAAGTCTGTCTACTGCATCTGACGAAACCACCTCATAATCTCGAAGTCTTTGGAAGACTTTGATCAGGGACCAATGACTAGAACTAATCAGTTTCATGAAGATGATCATATGGGGAAATGCTTTCTGCTCGTCAATCAATGGTGGCCGGCTCTTGAATAGTGTGCCGGTCAAGGTGTGCTCTCACTCGGGGTTCAAAATATCCGAGAGAGCGTATCGAAAATCGCATTGTCCATAGTTCAAGCCGGGAGACGGAATTCAAATTCCCATATCAAATCACAGAAATAACTATGGATACACGATATCATAAACAAAGTCCGCATCTCGGTCAACAGTTCCCCCGTGCTTCTTCAGGGTATCTCACCTCGGACTTCAGCCACTCCCGAGGCCCCCAAGAAATGTGGCGAATCCCTCCCACACCAGCCACAACTCCCTGCGACCATACGATTCCCGCCTGGTCCATCGCCTTCTCTCCGCAAGATGTCCACCCACTCACACTCATTTACAGGCACGCACTTACACAAGCTGTCGACGCGGCCTTGCAAGGCCATTCGTGACTCGTCCAGGCCCTTCCATGCTAGTCGTTGCTAGACGTGTGCTTAGATGTGCTGCTACAGGCGGCTTTATCGCCACTCAAGCGGGCTTTCTTTTGGCCTTGTGACAGGCCACGCACCTCTAGACGCCTGCTAGTGGTACTGTACACGTCCGAATGCCTGGTGTACGTATGCCTGTATCTTGTGTGACTAGACGAGAGGCGAACATCCGTTTGTATTGTATAAGTAAACCTCCATATCTCTTACTAGATAAGTTTTCGTCCTCATCAATCTTCATCTTCCATCATTCCTCTACCCAACACACACACACTTCAATACATCAAGTTTATCAACTTACCACCATCATGGCTCACCATCAACCTGACCCTTTTTGGGACTTCATCCGCAACTTCGACCCCAATAATGCTGGTGCCGGCGTGAACGGAAACAACAACAACGGACCGTCTCCCGAGTTCCTGAGAGGCTTCCCGTTCTTCCACCCGGCTCAGGCCTTCCCCGCTGGTCCACCTGGCCACGGTCCTGGAGGTCCTGGAGGTCCTCCCCATCACGGCCCCGGTGGCCCTCCCCACCACGGACCCGGTGGCCGGCACGGACATCGTCATCACGGCCCTCCTCGCGGCTCCCCTCGCGGTCCTCCACCCAACGCCTGGGCCGGTCCCTTCGCATGGGCCGACTGGGGAAACCCCAGCCATGGAGGCGCTCCTTGGTTCCAACCACCCCCACAGACTCAGCAGACGAACAACGCTCAATCTGCCGAGCAGCATGCTGCTGCCGCTACCACCAACGACTCCGAGAAGGTCCAGGAGAAGGAAAAGCCAGGCTCTCCCGATACTATGATGGGAGACTCTGACGCTCCGGACCCAGCAGAGGTCACTCCCGATGAAGACGAGGAGCCACAGACCAATAACAACCCTCCACCATATGCTCGTGGCCACGGCCGTCGCGGCGCTGGTCGTCGCTGCCGTGATCGCGAGAGCTGTCGCCAGAATACACAAGGCGGCCCTTACCCCTTCGACCTTTCCGCTCTCTTCAACAACCTCTCTTCCCACCCCTTCGTTCAGAACATCCAAGCACAAGCCGCCGAGGCCTGCCAAGCAGCCACTTCTGATGCCACTGGTTCTAGCTCATCATCCAACTTCTCCCCACCCCTCGATCTCTTCAGCACTCCCTCCGCTTACGTCCTCCACCTCTCCATCCCTGGCGCTCTGAAGTCGGATATCGGTGTCGATTGGGACCCAGAGCGCAAGATCCTTCGCGTCGCTGGTGTGGTTCACCGTCCCGGCGACGAGGAGTTCCAGACCATGCTCGTCCAGAGCGAGAGACGCACGGGTGTATTCGAGAGAGAGGTCAGACTCCCTCCCAAGACCTGGGGTGCTGTCGATGAGAATGGTCGAGAGGACGAGATCGACGCCGAGGGCATCACAGCCAAGATGGAAGACGGCATCTTGATCGTGACAGTACCAAAGGTTGAGAAGGAATGGACTGAGATTCGCAAGGTCGACATCGAGTAAACATGAGAGTCATGAACAACCGATACACCACTGGACAGGTGGTTGTCACCATATAATAATGATCGCTGTTCGCGAATTAGCGCAAGTGTGAGACATACATATTTAATGAACAAATGGAATTTTGCTTTGAATCACGTTTCTTTCGTTGAATTTTATGAGTGAATGCGATGTGATCAAAAGCCTCGAGTGTCCTACTAGGCAAGTCGAGTTCGAAAAACGTGTAAAATAGATTTGCAGGTGCGCCTAAACTTATGCACGGGTATATGCTGGCATCCCGATTCACGGCACGACGAATGCCCATCGCCCAGGCTGAAAATGTAAATGAAAGCTGCTTCTTTCCCAATCCAAAGCAGATGAATGCGTCCAACACACTGACGTCTCCCCGTCAACGCAAAGTGATACCTTGGTCGTAGAAACAGTTGCCATAGACCCAAAAGTAAAAACATAAAATGGCAACCCATCGCAACAACTCCTCATATTCAACGTGGTTTTCATGATCCTGTCCTGGAGGGCTCACTCATCTGCCCAGCTCTTTGGTCACTTCTTCCCGTACGTGAGAAGACCATTTGAGAATAGCCGATTCGAAGTCTCGCCAAACCTGGGGACCGCTGTTGTAGACAATACCCAGGGGATCGACAGAGAGAAAGACTTCGAACCGTAGCTCGGCAGCCTTGACCCAGTATCTCAGGTTTTCCGCTGCACGATAGGGTTTCTGCGTGTCTGTATGGAACGTCGGAATAGCTCCGAAGCGCCTTCTTGAGCGTTTGACGAGGGCGTTATGCAGCTTGATTAATCGCACGCCATTCTGCATGCACTGCAGAAAAGGAGTCGGGATGTCGGCGGCGTCCGACACTGGCGACCATTCGGGCAGGCTGTCACCTTCAGGGTCCATCGAGGTCAAGAAAGCTCGCTCGCGTTCCAGCTCACGCCCCGTCCAGTCGCCGCCTAACCAGGTCCATGATGCATGCTCAGCTTGCTCGGCTGCCTCGATCTTCTCCTCCTCTCTCAGTATTCCGAAAACGCTCTCAACCCAGCCACTCATAGTACGGCACTCCTCGTCCTTGATGCCACCTCTGAAGCCACGTGTGGCCATCTGCTTGAGGACTTCCATGACCGCGAGCAGGTCAGCACGCACTTGTTTCTCTGGCTTGATCATATCGAGCCTGTCTGGCAGCTCATGTGCGGTATAGTATAGCTTTGCGGATCGGATGGCCAATGTCACAACATCAAGAATATGCATTCCCTGCAGTTCGTACCAGCCTTGGGAGTTTTCCTCTGGCATGTTGGGTAGCTTCGGCGTAGTTGGTGCCTCCTCAAAGGAGCCGGTCTTGCGCTCTTCAACCTCGCGGAGAGCTTGCGCTGCGTTCGCAAGCGTTGTCTCCAGCTCTACCTTCAATTCTTCTATCGTCGGCGGCTTTGGTACGGCTGGTTGTTTGTGATGATATGTACTGACTGTCGGTGGCAGCATACCGGGATCAGAGGCGAAACTATCCTCAAAGTAGTCCTCTTCTGCATTATCTTCGATAGGCGACTCGATCATGATGCCGAGTCCCTCGTTCTGAGCGCGTATGTCTGGACTACCACCCATGGGTGCGTATGAAGAGTCATGGTCGGCTCCAATGTTCCGTAACGATGTAGTCTCAAGGGCAGACAGGTCCAAGGTGCCACGATTGTCCTTCTTCTTCCGCGCCAGCTGTCCGCCCTTGCCATCCAACAATCCGGTCCTGGCAAAGTAGTATTGCAAATGAGCAATGCTGCCCAGGCTCATAACACTCTCTCGGGACTTTGCGCTGGCCGCAAAGTCGGTGCCTTGGGGTCGCATGTAGCCCCTCCGCCGACCATGCTTGCCCTCGCCGGAAGAGGTTCTTGTGAGGCTGGAAACATCGGATCGGCGATGATAGCTTCCAGAGGACTGGCGGGAGGAGTCACTCCCGAGTGACTCTCGTGAAGGGCCGTCGGTAGAGGATCCGTGGGACATGGATGAGGCGGTCGACACGCAGCGAGAGAGCTCTGGACAAGCTCCGATGGCGGCTGTGGGCGATGTGTCGAATTGCGGAGATTCAGATCGGGAACTTCGTGGCGGCAACGGTACGATCGACGAATCTGCAGTAGAAGCCATGGGCACAGTTCTGGTTCTGGGACAATGTTTGTCCCGGAATGCGAATGTTCGTTGCCTGTCGTTTTCGGAACCAGTAGGAGAGCTTGAAATGTCGACGGGGCTCCTCCACTACCGGGGAAGCGCAGCGTCAGCTGTGTAAGTGCTAGTGTGACGATCGTCCAGGAAGCTGGGTCTGTTGTAATGACAATAGTTGCGAGATGTAAGGCCCAGGTGTCCAGCAAGCAAAAATCTCCAGGAACAAAAAGGCAGGGAGCTGTGCAAAGCACGGAACAACGAGGCCGATCCCTCGTTTGACACCAATAGAGACCCGAAGCGGGACGTGGTGGATTGTATCAGGGGTTGGACCAGGGTACAGAAGGCGAAATTGCGTGAACGGCGCGGCGCGTTGGTGAGCTCTTACGTGGGTGGTGACTGACTGGCGGGGAAACGCGCAGGGGACCTCGCGTGACGTGTGCGAAATGAGCTTAAGTGTGAATGGCAGGACTAAAACGTGTGTAGCTTGATCGTGATGATTCGTAAGAGCGTATTGTTGTCCAGCGAGCTGCAGCTTGATGCGCAATGAGCAAGATGATGAAGTACAGTATGGTTTTGGAATCAAAGAAATGGTTGCAAGCAAACGGAAGGCTGTTGGTGACAGATGAGGAGAGAACCGACTGACATTGGTGCAGGAACAGAGAAGACCTCAAGTTTGCTCTTCCCGTGTAAGAGTGCGTCGCAATGAGGGATGTCGTGAGGCAGGTGCGGTAGGGCGAATTTGAGGGAAGGGCCAACGGAACGTAACGTCCCTCGCATCAAGGGCAGGAGCAGCAGGCAGCATTCTCTTGTACTCTTTCTGCCCTTCCCAGTGCACGGCTGCAATCTCGACGCAGCATTCTTCTAACAACTCGAGATCCACGCATCGCGCGTGCAATCGCCCCTCAATTGGTCGTTCATTCGCAGATGCATCGTTGAAACGTCAACGTCAATGCTCAGCTGCCTCTGGCCCAGCAACCAGTCCCGCAGCCACGGGCAACCACAAATTTCTGCGACAAAGGAGGCTCCCGGAATGATTAGCCCCCCCGCGATTGAACGACATCAAGTCATAGTCTTGAGACAATTGTACCGAATACAGTTAGTGATGCATTTTGAAAGCAACCACAGGAGCATCTGGACTGTGCGCATGCACTATTTCGGGATGTGGACGGGCTGATCGAACTAGAGAATCGATCTGGAGGCATCATTCCGCGGCATCCTCTTCTAAGCATTACCTCACGGAACGTAGCACTCTTGATAATTTTCGAGTACGTTGTAAGTGCCCTTACCGTGGATTTGATTGCTAGCATAACGGGACTTAGCACTGGTTCCAGTCTCTATTGTTTGGATGCCTGAGCCGCTGACACTTTCAGTCGTTCTTGTTCTCACTCTCCGACGCTTCCCTGAGATGATGGGGCGACCACGAACCAAGCAAGCTCATCGGAGGTTGTGCAAGGAACGAGTAGCGCACCAAGCAAGCCCTCTCGAAGTCGCTGGATGAGGCTGTGAAGGCATGTGTTCATGGAGAGGTTGCGCAGCCTCCGACTGGTAGGCTGTATAGGTTTGACAGGGACCAGGCCTCGAGCTGGACGAACTTGTGTTCCTCCACAACCAAGATTGGCTCAATAAGATCATTGTTATGTGTTCCATTCGTGATGGACAGCATTCGAGTAACAATAGCCTCGACCCCTGTCGCGGCCTTGAGTCTTGTACCAGACAATGAAGAGGGTCCCGGAAATGAGATCCAGCCCGATAGAGTTGTCCGGCTACTCGACTTGCTGCATGTTGTGCATATTCTCTCCCATGCAGTTCGGCAGCAGCATGGCGAGAGGGGATAAACGGACCAGCCGCAAGCCATCAGCGGCGCGGCTCATATATCTGCAACGTGTATCTGAAAGTCTCGACAGCCTAGTCAATCACTTGGCCTTGCCGCCACAGCCAGTCGAGGCAGGTGGGCGTGTCAGGGGCAACTTGCAAATGAGCAATTTGGCCGGACCCCATGTGGTCCCCGTGTCACTCTGAAGATTGCTGAAGGGGGCGGAAAGCAACGGGTATGAACCTGCTAGCCTATTTGACGTTAGAGTACGGGAGACCCGGTTAGGTCAGGAACAGGCTTTTAGACCACAGAGTGATCGACTGCACAGTACGGAGTACTGGGCTGAGGGAGACGCAGAGTTTCCCATCAGCAACCCCGGTTGAGTTCCGGACAGTGGGTTCTGGACTCGCGCGGCGATCAACGGTGCGCAGAGGTGTGTGTGGGGATCGGATGGGTGAAGAGCAGGTTGGCCCAAACCTTGAACCATGTTGGCGGGAGCGGCAGAAGCAATAGTTGTGTTTCTGAGGGCGATGTTGGTGAGATGGCTTCCCGAAATCGCAACGTCCGTGCGATCTGGCCGTTAAGGACGAGGATGTTGGCATCAAGCCCCATCTCGTCTACCAGATTATAGAGACAAGCTATTGATCGATTGAGAGCCGGCGGCAGATCTTTGCGTTATTGGCCCCTTGATTTGGATGTGACCAGGTTTTTAGGTGAGTGTGCCAGCGGCTCTCAGTGTGATCGACTAGGTCTCAGATGAAAGCGAAGTCAAACTTACTCGACATCCCTGCAATGTGCTGCAAGTTTGGTAGCGCCTCTTTGAAAGGGAAGTTATTCCAAGGGGCCCCTGGACGTCATCTTATCATGTGATGTGCAGCGTTGGTGACAGGATCGGTAGTGTTGTCGCATCCAGAAGGCTGTTCGTACTCGTGAGGCAAGGGATCTCGAAGCTTTCCAGTCCCGAGGTCATCGTCTTC
Source organism: Sarocladiaceae sp. CBMAI 1973 (assembly GCA_021347865.1). Classification (NCBI taxonomy): domain Eukaryota; kingdom Fungi; phylum Ascomycota; class Sordariomycetes; order Hypocreales; family Sarocladiaceae; species Sarocladiaceae sp. CBMAI 1973. The sequence continues at coordinate 8,105 of WNLN01000158.1, forward strand.
ACGCCAATTGGGAAGTTGCTCCTCCTCCTCCACAGGCGTAGGTAGCTTCGCTTTCAACTCTCTTCCTTCCCGTCGTCAACAGTCATCCTCTCTTTCCTTTACCTTCTCTTCCGACGGCGCATCGGCTTTCGAACTGTGTTAACGCAGCTTCATCCACTCTTTACATTTCTTTTATCTTTTGAACCAGATCGGCCTTCACTCTCTTATCCGTTCGCCTTCTTACCGTCCAATCTTCTTCGCTCCTTTCGAATCCCAATATCGTATTGGAACTTGCCCGGTTTTCTCTCGACCCTTCCTCTACCCAGTGCGACGACAATCACACGGAACGACGAAATCGCGAGCAGATTGCACTTCAGCGCACGACAAGATATGCTATGCTGAGCAGAGCAGAGACGACGACGACGGACGTGTAGCCATTTGCGTACAGCCTGTGTTGTCGTGTCGAATGCTTTGAGGTACTCGGATTGAGGTCAACTGTCGTCTGACCTCACAGCACATTTGGGCAGATCCGAGCTGCAGGCGGAGCTGCATCTGTCTGCATGCACCACGGTCCGGGTGGGTTTGTTTGTTCCTCCAATCCTTCCCAATTGTCGTGCCACGTCGCCCCTCAGTGCAGAGGGAGAGACCCTCGGTGGCTCACGAATCCGCTGTGCAGACCGCCAGTACCGGTAGATCGTGAGCGAGCTTGTCATAGCTCTTTTGGCCGACTGCAGATCCATTAGGCTGCAGGCTCCCAACCACGGGATCTTGCGCCCAGGCGATCATACAAGAGGACGACGGCAACAGACGATTTGTTGACTGCACAGAAGAAGGCGGAGAGCTAGACTCTAGGCCGCCGTTTTTACGAGACACCAGCAAGCCAGCAAACAACGCGAACCACCCACGCTCAAGCAAGACACGTTGTGCGAGGTGCACTAGCAGGCGAGACACGAAATCCGAACTAGCTGCCAGTAAACATTCCTTCGATTCCTCCTATCCGACCTCCTCGATTCCTCCCCATCATCGACACTGTCCAGCCATTGAGCAGTTGGTCAGCCTTTGCAACGAGAGAATCGAAACAACGATTAAATGACAACCAGTCAACCAGTCGCCCTTGCGGTCCGCAGCCCTTACCCCGGCAGCAATAACAGCGGGCTGACCAGGGCGCGATCCACCAACGACCTCCACCACAAGGAGGATCAGGAGCAGGCCCAACTCGGCCAGGCCAGATGCAGAGGCCTGAGCCTCCACCTTGGCCAGGCACATTCGCAGGGACAGGCACCGGCACAACAAGCCCAGGCACAAGATGCGCTTGTCAATGCTCTGACGTTCACTGACGTCCCCAGCGACATTGTCCGGCTCCCCTTTGCTTCAACATCAATTCTGTCCTCTTCGGCTCACGATTCGCACGTCGTCCTCCGCCAAAGCATCGCAATTTCACATTCTACCCCTGCATTGCTCAGTCCTTCCCCCACCGATTCCATACGCCACCTCGCTCAATTGACGCCAACCGTGCAGGAGCAGCTGCCACAGCTGGAACAGCCACAATCGACACCGGCCCCACCCCTTGATCCGGCCAACACGACCTCATCCTCGATCTCGACGACGAAACCACTACCGCCGTCTGCCATCCGCAAAACATCTCCCGGCCTTGCTGCGCGGCTGAAAGCACTTGGCTTCGGCAGTGCCAACAAGAAGAGCGGTCCCCTTCCGATTGCGCCATCCCCCGATCGTATCGGGCGCCTTGACGAGGACCAGCTTCGCGAGCTCGATCAAAAACATCAAGCCGGTTCATTCACCTCGATAATCTCCCGGCGCGGTCGTCCCTGGAAGGGCGCCGCTGCGGCCTCGGACACAAAGGCTGTTGCTCGAAAAGGTGAGCAGGACACTTCTCCTGCGCCCGTGAGCAGCCGCGAGAACCACGTCCTCCCTGAAATCATCACCACCGAGCCACTAGCGATGGACACGCAGAAGTATCGGTTGCCCGACCACACAAACGGCAACGGTACGAAATCGATACCGGAGACTCGCCGCGAGCACCTCGAACGAAATCCATTCTCTGTCGCAGGCGAACAAGAAGATGTTCCTCCTCCACCACCCCCCAAGGAAACACCACCAGCGGTCGCAACGCCAGCCGCAGAGACGCCTTCCAACGAGTTTCCCGGACTCGGTGCATACTTCACCGCGGCGACTAATCGCCCGGGCTCAATCTACACGCTCTCACGCGCATCCTTCGCAAATCAGCTGGCTCAGCTTACGTCACTACAACTGCCTGATGCCGAGTCACTCTCGAGCCGAGTCTCCGCCATTCCGACCGCTCAAGTTGCTTCCAAAGCACTGATAAACGCCGCAGAGCAAATCAGAAGTTGGATTTCGAAGGCAAGCGAGGTCATTGAAGGGCTCGATAGCGAGGATGATGTGGAATGGGCTGCTGCAGGTGGTCGCGAGGGCCTCGCGGAAGTCGAGAACGCCATTAGCCGCTTCGAGGAATTGATACACGCCTACGTAGGCGCGATAGAGGAGTTGCAAGGTCGCAAGGATATCGCCAACGTCCCGAAGGAGGATCTCACGAGGGCTGTATCCCAAATGGAGATAATCCTTGACGAGTGGACCAAGATCCGTTCGACTTTGAACACTGTTCGCAACCAGGTCGAGATCGCCATGGAATGGGAAGAGCTATGGAATAACGTCCTCGGTGACATCCAGGGCGAGATGGATGAACTCAGCCGACTCGTCTTTGAGATGGAGGAACGCCGGCACAAGAGTGTGGTAGCAGCTGCTGGCGGTGAACCGGTCGACATTGGTGATCTGGAGACGATTGTTGAGGATACACCGCCACAGAGCACACGCTTGCAGGCTCAGAACCGCTTCAGCATTCCGGCATTCCCATTGAGCCCAAGCTCGCCCGGCACTCCTGCGCTGTCGCAAGACGACTCGAGCTTGCTCGCACTCTTCGCTCGTATGCAGCCACTTCGGGCATCGCTAGACTTTCTTCCTATGCGGCTCTCGGTGTTCGAAACTAGGGCTGAGAAGTCATTCCCGACTGCTTGCGAGGAATTAGAGATGCGCAGAGCCGGCCTCGACGGGAGCTACAAGAAGCTAGAGAAGGATGCTGAATCTCTCCGAAAAGAGCTAGGAGAAGATCGTTGGGTCATCGTCTTCCGCGGCGCAGGACGTCAGGCTTTGAAGATGCATGAGTCAGTCGAGCGATCTTTGCTTAAGGTCAGGGAGGCTGTAGACGCTGGCTTGCACCTCACTGGCCAACCGACGATGATGAAAAAGATCGAGAGCTACGAGGCAAAGAAAACACATTACGGACCAGCCATCGAGCGCATCTTGTCTATAATCGACAAGGGCGTCAAGGACAGACTCACTGTGAACGGCGAGATCCTTCGCCTGTACGCGGACACAGAACACAAATGGACGACCTTGAAAGAGCAAATGCGGGATATGGATGGGGCATTGGAGGAGATCCTAGCATCCAGCAAGAGCCAACAGCTCCGCGACTCGATTTCGAGCATGCTCTCTAATGATTTGTCCACGACAGGGAGCGGCCACGAGACTCCCGGCAGCTCACCGCCATCTTCTGTCATTATGTCAAGCCTGGGCTTTGACCCTCATACCCCTGTGCCAAAGTCAGCGAAGACGAGATCATCAAGCGTCAACAGCAGCGTGGCGAACAGGCGACACTCTTCTCTGCCCGCGCCTACCTCTGTCCTCGGGAAGAAAACCCCTGGAACACGGCTGTCTACCATTGCTGGTTCCTCAACCACGACCCCCGTGCAGGCCAGCAAGATCCAGCGCCCAGGCTCTACCATGGCTAATCGGCCGCGATGGAGCAGCGCTACCAATAAATCTGACCTGGACACCGGGCACAACTTCAAACCACTGAGCTTGACTACACCAAGCCCCTATGCTCGCCACTCGCCTTCCACGCAGAGATCGAACTCATCCCTCACACCATCGCCGGGCGGCTCCCGTCTACCCACTTTGCAGAGTCGCCTAGCACGCGCCACATCCGAGTCTCCGCGAGCGCCGTCAGCTGCTCCACCGATTGAGGAAACCCCAACGCGAAGAAGCACTTCTCGTCTGGCTTCATTTCGCGATCGGATTGCGGCGTCGCCTGGCCCCTACGCACAACAACCGCTGGCAAAACCTAGACTGTCGACGCAGTCTTCAGCTTCTAGTACAGCTACAAATAGGCGAGCGTCGCTACAGCCTCCCCGGCCAATCTTGACCGTGGAAGAGACTCAACCCAGCCGACCAGCAAGCTCGCTTGCTTCCAGTTCGCGGCGGAGTAGTTTGCTTCCGCAGCCCAAAGCGAGGGAATCTGGCCGAGAGAGTCCGTTGAGACTCTCGAGACTCGGAATGAGGAAGAATAGTGGTGCGAACGAGGCCAACAGGCCCAAGTGGCGTCCTTGAACAGCCTGGCAGGGGATACTTGCCCAGGATCCTGTGATACAAACTCAACGCTCTTTATCAGTGACCCGGACACTGCAAGTCGGCAGGCTTCTACAGGACTTCCTGTTCGACATCGGTTGCCAACAGCCCTTCGCCGTCATTTACTTCACCATTGTTTTATTGCGCATATGTCTTTGAGCAAGGCGTAGACGGCGCAGAAGTGCCGTTCCAGACAGCCTGGCCGATGCATTCAACTTGACTGGCGTTTCCTGTTTCATTACAGTCACATGACGAATGTATTTTTTCTTCTTTTGCGCACGGCTTTTCTTCGAGCCCTTTCGATCAGGAGCTTTGGGCCTTGAGCTTGGTACTTTGCGCACGACCAGTGAGTGCCAAGCAGAAATGATGTCGTGGAATAGGGAAATATTGGGGACGCAGAGAAAGATCGAGATGGTTATACCCACAAATCATTATTTTCATGTCGCAAGCGGTTGCAAGCCCATAATGCATTTTCTCGATCATGCTCTACGTACGTTTCATCCATTGACGTGACATGCACCGGGACCGTAAAATGGATATTGCTTATATGTTCATATGAAGTGCGTTATTCGTCGTAAGCTGTATATCTCCCTGGCGCTCAATCCTCGTGAGGCTTTGTGTGGTTACGCCAGATAACGCCCAAGAATGCAAAGTATAAGCCCACAAGGACTTCCCATAATGTCTCCGAAAGTCTTCGCGAGCATCTATTCCCCCAGCCGCCTTACTGCCGACGATATACAGTCGTTGCTCACACCGGCATCAATCCGATGCCTCCGCCATTCTTCCTTACAATCTTGCCATCTCTCTTCGCCCCAGCACCAGATCCGGACCTGGACGCGCCGCTAAACGACCTTGAGCCTGAGGAAGAGGCACCGCCGCTAGCTCTTCGGCCTCCGCTGCTGCTGCCTCCGCGTTTAGACACGCCTGAACCGCCACCGTAGTAACTGCCACTGCTGCCACCTCCTTTCTTCGGCCATCTCTTGCCCCCGGATGGCTTTCGGCCGCCACCTCTGCCGCTGTAGGAGGGTTTGGATGGTCTCGGCGGCGGTGCTGATGATTGCTGGCTGGTGCAGGACTGAAGACGATCGTGAAAGGCTTGAACTTCAGGGCGGGCATTGAAATAGTGCGAATCCTCGCCATCCTCATCGTCTTCAGCCTGGCCTTCTTCGTCCTCTTCCTCAAGCTCTATATCGGAGCTGATCAGATCGACTATGTCCTGACCCGGCCGAGAATTGGAACCATTGCTACTTTCGCCTTCTGCACCCATCATCTCTTTGTATGTGGCGTGTAGTCTTCGGAGGACTGGCAAGAGTTTGGGACCATGCTCCTTCACCTTGGCAGCATCGATCCCTGGCAGAGCAGCCATCTTATCAAGGCTGGTGGTCCAGTTGATAGCCATGTCGCGGAAATTACGTTCGGTGAATAGGGGCCGCCGGAGTTCTTTTCGATTGCGTATGTGCTCCTCGATCTTGCGTGCTTCGCGCACAAACTCGCTCACCACATCTTGATGTAATTCTGGCAAGTTCTGAGACGGGGTGATGGCCGCGATCGGGGTATGGACTCGTGGGGCAGGAGCCTTTGCCGGACGATGGGAAGGTAATGGGCCAAAAGCCTCGTCATCCGGTTCCTCCTCGTTCTGCTCGTCGTCGGATACAACGAAGCCATCGTGGTCATATCCATGCTGCGTCATGAAAGCTTCTTCCTCGTCGTCGCTGAACACCACCCTGTTGCTACGCGCTTTCCGCTGTGTCACGGGAGAAGACACGTACGTTGACTGTAGTGTGAGTTCGCTCTGATCTCGCTTGCTCTTCTTCGTAGCCTTCTTCTTCTTGGGTGACTTTGGTCCTGTACCGTCCTTAACTTGGACCGTCAGCATCAGCTTGCGTTGTCCTGACCTGAACAATCTGGCAAACGGCCCCAGCTGGAGGTACTGGATTGCCATGCCGTACTTGCTCACAACATTGTCCTCATGCAGAGCTTTTTCAGCCAAGAGTTTCTCGACAATACGAACGATCTCATGAACCGCAAGATGCTTCTGAGACCCATGTAGCTCGCCGGATAAAGGTTGGGCATTGTCAGGGTACTTGCGTCCCCTTAAGATGTCGGCACATTGTTTGGCTGTAATTTGCTCCTGCGCTTCGATGACCCCGAGTGCAGCGATAGCGCATTCAGAGAAGTCTTCTTGCTCGAATGTGAGACCTGCTTGACAATTATCGCAAGCCTTCTCGCATTCCGCAGCTGAGAAGTCTTCGCCAAAGTAGCGCAAAATCTCGGTTCGGCGACAATCGGACTGGTTGTCACAAAACGCGGTGACCCGGTTCAGCATCGCCATCTGTCTCTCTTTCTGCTCCCAACTTCCGTCTCCATCCTGAATCAGCTTTTTGAGGACCCTTATGTCCGCCTTGCCGTAGAAGAGAATGCAGTCGGAAGGCTTGCCGTCTCTCCCAGCGCGACCCGTCTCCTGGTAATATCCTTCCAGACTCTTTGGCAGTCCGTGATGGAGGACAAATCTCACGTCGGGCTTGTCAATGCCCATACCGAAGGCAATAGTGGCAACGACCACCTTGACAATGCCCTTCTGCCACTTGGTCTGGACATCGACCTTCGCTTGCGGCTCCATGCCAGCGTGGTAGTGGCTCGCAGCGATGCCGCTGTCCGTCAGAGACGCTGCGACTTGCTCTGCCTGCTTCCTCGAGAGGGTGTACACGATGCCAGTCACGCCAGGGTACTTTTCGTTGATCAGAGCACCGATGCTAGCGGTGCATTTCTGATTCGAACCCTTCGGCCTGACCTCGTAGTAGAGGTTGGGACGATTGAAACTCTGGGAGAAGACCTGGCAGTTCTTCATGTTGAGATTGTGTTTGATGTCAACGATAACATTTTGCGTGGCAGTAGCTGTGAGAGCCATAACAGGGACGTCAGGGAATCTCTGTCTGACCTCTCCAAGCGCCTTGTAGTCGGGGCGAAAGTCGTGTCCCCATTGACTGACGCAATGAGCTTCGTCGATGACCATGCGAGCAAACTTCTTCTTCTGGTAGAGAGTCTGCATGGCGTTGTTGAAGACATTGTTCTTGCTTACCATTTCCGGTGTGACATAGAGTAGCTCGATGAAGTGCTCTGGATTGCGCTCGTGGAAAGCACTCAGAACTTGCCGCTTGTACTCTTTAGTGCACTCGCCGTTGAACGCAACAGCCTGGATGCCGAGAGCCTTCATGTGATCGACCTGGTCTTGCATCAAACTGAGCAGTGGAGACACCACGATAGTAACGCCCCTTGTCTTCCCAGACTTGACCACGGCTGGAAGCTGGTAGCAGAGAGACTTTCCACCGCCTGTCGGCATCAGAACGAATGCGTCATTGCCTGCGAGAGTAGCATTGATGGCCTCCAACTGATTATGGCGAAATCCTCGCATCCTGAAGCGGTCTTTCAACATCTTTTGCACCTCAGGGGACCAGGAGAACCTCATCAACGAAGGGTCAAGCCGGGGCCCAGCTACCGACTGCGAAGACTTCTTGGAGGTTTGAGTGACTTGACTGGGAGCTCTGTTGCCAGAGGTCTCGGAAAGAACCCGACGAGTGTCATGAGCCGGAGCCATAACTGATTGTCGCCTTTCCATATTCTGCGCGAACGCGAAGACCTCGCCCTCATCACTGAAGTCACTGAACTCTTCTCTTGCCTGTTTCGGCGATGGCCTCGACAGCGACTGCATTGGCTTCTTCGCCGACTTCGGCACATGGGTAAAGGCCACCTCGTCGATCTCGGAAAAGTAGTCATCCTCGTCAGGTACTGAATTGGCCCGAGCACCCTCCACCGTTTGAAACGGAGCTGAAGCCGGCGCATATTGCCGTGGGTAGACTGAGGCTGTGTTTGCTGTATGGCTTACTGACTCCAAGCCGCGGGGAAATGGTGCAGGCTGAAGATCATCTGCCTCCCTGGATAGCACTGGTCGTGAAGGTGTAGGCTGTGAATGACCAGAGGCTCGCGGGGGAGCATTGGGTCCCTGCGTTTGATGGACGACATCAGAAGTGAAGTTCATGTCCGATGACTCGTCGCTTGCGACACGGGCCATGTTGACCACTGGACGCTGGACATGCTGTGTGGACACAACGACCGTTTGCGTTAATGCAGGTGATAGCGGGTCTCCCTGGCTGGAAGTTGAAGCCAGCATCTTAACAGGATCGAATCCGCATTCAAGGACAATGACCATGAGCTCGCTCTCCATGTCCTGAATGTCATCGGTGAGCTTGTCGAGACGTTCCTCGTCCTCGGTGGTGTCAACCCCTTCCTCGTACGATTGAGCCACCTTGAGCTGCGCGGTCTCATGTTCTCCGAAGAGAGTTTTGTACGATGCCATAGCCTCGTCCAATCGTTCAACGGCATTTTGGCGCTTTTGCAGCGATTCTTTCTCGGCCTTGAGCTCAGCGCGTCTCTCCTTGGAAGCACGCTCGCTAAGCGCTGCCTTAAAGATCAAATTATTGGCTTGGACGGCTTCCGAGAGCGTCTGCTTCTGCTCCACGAGTATCTGAGGATGCGTGCAGAGACGAGTCAGGTTGATATTGCTGGACTGCTCGGCTGAGATATTATTCGGTCTTGTATGCGTATCTTGATCCGCAGGTGGGAAGCTGTGGTCGGCTCCCGACATGGCAGTGTAAGACGATGGCGCTTCGGGGAGAGAGAAGAGATCAGTTGCTTGGGGTCCTTGTTTTGATGGGGAGCTTCTCGTCTCCGAGGAGCTTGGAGCTTTTGAGTTTCTCGCTGAAATGTGTGGTCTCGAGGTGGATGTGTGATGAGAGGGTGGTGTCAGGAACTCGTCGTCTGAGTCGGGGATCAACATCTCAATATCGTCGTCGGGGGACACGCCATTTGTTCCAAGTTGCTCTTGCTCTAGGGAAGGCTTGTGTAAAGCTGCTGGCTCGACGCCTGTGGACTTAGTATTCGCGTCGAACTGTAAGTCACCGGTGTCGGGAGAGGTGCGTTTCGGCGATGTTCGGTCCGTCGTCGTTCGGCGTTGCAAGGCTTGTGCTGACGGCGAAGAGCCCTTCTGGCATCCTACAACATGGGCTTTCAGGAGGCTCTCGCCTTGCCGACGAGAGGTCGGAGATCTTCGGGAGCGGGACTTGAGGCCGCTTGAGAAGTCAGTCCTCTTCCGCGCCGAACGCTTGCCCGGTGTCGAAGGTGGTGCATCAGTCCCAAGGAGCTGATAGACATCAGGAAACAAGTCCTCGTCATCTGTGATGAACGGTTCCTGCGTGATCTCCGTGCTTTTCCTCTTCTTGTTACTGCGAGGCAGTGGATCTGGTCGTAAGGCATGACTCTCCGACCAGAGCGTCACGTCCTTGCCAAATTGCAGTGAGTCGGACGATCCAGTAATCGCCTCTGTCAAGTCGAGACACTCAAAATCGTCGTCGTCCGGAGAAGTCTCAACCTTTGGTGGGCGTTTCGACGGGGTACGAGCAGTGTACTTTTTCGGGGAGGTGCTGGACTCCTTGGGGACCCTGGAGCTGGATGACAGCTTCGGGCTCCGTGTCTCGAGGACGTTTCGTTTCGAAGGACTGTCATCACGACTAGGTGACTTCGGAAGCCGAGCCTGTTTCGATAACAAGCTAGGCTTCTTGACCTTGGTAGTCGACGTCAACTTCCCCATGATGTCCTCGTCTTCGATCACCACATCCGTATCCTCCAATGTAAGGTCCAAGGCCGTGGGAACTGCATGAGGGGGTCGAGATGGACGCGAGATCTGCCGTGCTGATACACTAGTCGAGTGTGAGGTCGAAATCGAGACCTGATTTAACCGGCGAGACTCAGCACTGGTCTCGATCTGACGGCGAAGTTCTTGACTCGATGCAGACTCGTTGATGGCTGGGTACGCAGGGCAATTCGGCCTGCTGAGATTGATATTCTGTAATAACCAGGCAACGTGGTTTGTGAGGTTGTTCCGGGTCATGGAAGCGATTGAAGGGCGCCACAAGATCCTTCAATAGTAGTCTGAGCCGAGAGAAGCGACATTGATTCGCGTCGAAATGTGTTTTCGTCGTGTCTGTACGGTGGTTCAGGCCTTCGGTGTTATCGTGAACGGTTGTAAGTGGGGGACCGCGACTTGCACACTTAGACGCGTTCGCTTAGTAACCCCAGGCACGGAAACACGTGATCGCGTAAGGAGCACTTCTCGACCTAGAATGCTGAATTGGGCTTTCTTTAAAGTGCACTTACCATTCCCTCGAAGTCAAGCTTCATTATTCTCTGCGGAAATTCAACTGTAAAGATAGCTCAGTCCCGAATTGGTCCTGGCAGGCGCGACCACGATGATAGTGCTAAGTTTTCCTCAAGCTCCATATGGGAGGTATTCTTCAGATCAATTGCCAGCTCGATCTGCTGTCAAGCGTTGTCGGTCTATATGTGCTTAGGATTCCCTGCGAAAAGTGTCAGGCTTGCTTGCTGTGCATCAAACACGTTAGCGTGTCACGCAGGCTACTTTGTCGATGCGTGCAGAGTGGCAGTCTGACAAAATAGAACCCAAACACGGCCATTTTCGAATTTGTGAGTCAATCAGAATCCTGATGAGAGGCTTTTCTTTCGGTATACAATACGTGTCATTGTGCTCGTTCATTCCCATCACATCCATCATGCTATTTCGTTTCTACCTATGCGTTATTGGGAAAAGCTGGGATCTTTCTGCTCCACGCCTACAACATTAAAACTTCCTTGGATCCACGCCACCCTCGCTGCTCTCAAGGCCAATCGATACAATGATACGTTGAGAGTTCAGATTATCTCTATTCCAAGTGTTGATGTATACGGGATACGCTGTTGCAGAAAGCCACAAAGAGGCACTACTACGGCGATGTTTGACATCGACACATCCATGACACTCCGGTGACAGGGGAGCAGAAAGTGACCTCTGGGACGGTCGCTACATCAAGTGAGCCACCTCGCTTCGCATGGCGACCCGGGCTGCGAAGACGAGAGTCGAAGATGTATACAAAGCAGGCTGGTTCGACACAGAACACAAGAATGATCAAAGACAAGACAGTGGTGCCCTTGCTTGGGATCGCAGCCGTCGGCGTGCGACTTACTACGGTCCATGGCGTAGTTGATTCAAGAGTTGGTGAGCGCGACCTAGGCACCAACGTAGGGAGAATGCGAGAAGACGGCGAGGAAGAGGGTATACTGCTTGCGCAATGGGCCGAGGTCGATGTCTATGATGTCGCTCTTGATGGGAGCCATATCATTATGGGTAAATTCAGGCACGGGAACGAAGAGAAAACAACGATCAAAGCGGCGATGAAGCCCGCAATGTCAAGGCACACCCCTTGCATATTAGCCAGGGAATCAGCTATATCGACCATGCCGACGAAAAAGGCATGGGCAGCTAGGAGCGGCGCCACGAAAGTACCCATGCCCTGAACGCCCTGTGCGAGGCTGAGACGGACCTCAGCATAGCGAGAGGGACTTCAGACAGCGAGAAAAGGGTTGGTAGCAGTCTTAAGCCTAGCGCTGTATTCTCATTGGGAGTACAAGAGGTTAGCCAGATGGGACATACAAGCTCTCACCGATCGCGGACATGCGGTAGCAGAAGCTGGGAGAGCCTGCTCCATATTCAAGGGCTAAAACTGGAGACACTTAAAAGCAAGACTAAATAAGCCTAAGAAGAAAGTGAACTCGTTAGGCTTCAAGTGAAGCCTATAAAACAAGCCCAGTTTTACGCTCTGCCATACACATACAAGGTAACAACATTTCTCGTTCACGAAGTAAATATAGATCTTGCTTTCCTAGCACGTTCTTAGCAATAGCTTCGAGCTATTATTAAGCCGCCTCTGCAACCTTTTCTTGATGAAACCATTGTGGAAAAAAAGTTCGCAGCTCTTCCAAGCTTTGGATCTGATATTTTGACCCTTGTACTTCTGCAGGTGACGCCTTCCCTTCAACTAAATGGACTGCTATCCAGCCAAAGCTTTGCGCACCCAGACAATTTTTGTGGGAGTCATCTTCAAGCCCATTAGATAGATCCGGCCTCGGACAGGGGCTAGCTTCCGAACGTACCAATGAGATAACATTCTGTGGCGTGGTAGGCGTTTGCCGCCTCCATTGCCTCTCGGAACATATTGTGCTGCGGCTTACAGACCAAGGGCACTTTGCTGTAGTCGCAGAAGGTCACCCCCTCAAATGCGTCTTCCACGCCTAAACAACGCACAACTTTCTGCACGTGGGTGAAGGAAGCATTGCTGAGTAGCCAAAGCCTAACCTGAGAGCGGTTAATTCCCTGCAGCAGCCTGTGCAGCGCAGGGTTTGGCTTAATCAGGGACTCCAGTGGTATTGCCCCGTCAACCATTGTGTTGAAGGTCACAGGGTCAACATTATGATGATGAACTAGGCCTTCAATGATGAGTCCAAAATTGGCAAAGTATTCAGAACGTAACTGGGCCGTGTCCGCAGCGTCTAGCCCAAGATAGGACTGGAAAAAGCTGTCGATGAGTGCCGAAGCGGCATCACTTACACCGCTGCCTAACAAGCACACTCCATTAGCTAAAATCGAGATCATAGAAGATGAATAACATACTTTGTGGGTAGAGACAATCATCAACATCACTTTTTATATCATCAGCATCAACCTTGATTCAGACAATGGGGTGGCAAATACAAGAATACGACTGATCTAGTATCAATCACCTCCTCAGCGGATTTCCTATGTGTGAGCTGCACGCTAGCCATCAGACCAAACCAACTTAGATGGCTTTAAACAAAATGGCTAAGAAAAGACGGCTTGGAACAGTGTCAAAATTCTCACGAATAGAATAAATACTATAGTTAAAAATGATTAAAGTTACAACAGTTGCTTCTTATATGTTATGAAGCCGGAGCTGTCAGGATAGGAATCTCCGTTGCCTGAGCATCAATAGGACGACATAAAAGTGAGGCGGACGGAGGCAGTAAGCCCATCCAATATGCATCGAGCCTCCGCCTTACTATGACCTTCCTCTTGTGGCTCTGGATGCATTAGAGTTGCCATGCAGGAAAGGTATCATTTAAGTTAGACAGGGCGTCCCAAACCCTCCTTCATCGTCCCACCCTCATCTTGCCCACTCAATAGCAATGGATGGGTTGCAGAGTACCTTGTTGCACCTGGACCAACAATCTAGCATTCAATAAGAGGGTGTGTAGTAACTCCACTTGGATTGCAAGATAGCATGAAATGTAGTTTCTTGTTGATTGTGTTGTCTGAATACCAAATAAGACTGTATTATCCAAGTTCGCCTCCTTGATTATATACGCTGCTGCTCCTTTGCAAGCTTCCAGGGATAAGATGTTGGTAGTGGTAATTTGCGATGTAGCCTTGACACAATTTCCGCAAAGTCCTCATCGTTGTTGGCGTTTATGATGCCATGCCGGACCAAGAAGTCAATTACGACGCAAGCAGAGCTGGGTTTGAACTCATGACGGCTGAGACGAGCCTTCACCTCCTCCACGCTTAGGAGCCGCAGCCATTCAATCCCTGATTCATTAGACTGTAGCTCAGTGTCCGCATCAAGTGCTAGATCATAGACAAATTGGATACCTGGCTCGACCAAGCCTGAGTTGATGCCGGATCGCGTATCTTTGATGTTCCACCAGGATATGGCTCCGCTAGATACGGCTGACCTGGCATCGAGGCCTGCTTCTTCCTGTGCTTCCCGCATGAGGCTTTCGAATGGACTCTCATCGTGTTGAATCCCACCCCCAACTGCGCTGTCAAGCATACCCGCATACATGGCCTTATTAGCAGCACGACGGGCGATCCAGATTCCATTAATTGTGCCGTGATTACCGGGGACGTAGGCTGTCAACTGGACCCCGGTCGAGACAATGCCGAAATAAGGAGCGATGGCGCGGTCCATGGCAAAGGGAAAAGGCGCGCCCAAGACGCGGAACTTCTCCCCTGGCCAGTTGTGAAGCTTCGGAAACGAGCCTGCGTCCTGGCATGCTCGCAAGAGCTGGGTCATGGCAGCTGTGCAGGATGCGGCCATGTCGGCATCTTGCGATATCGGCCGCGGCATCAGACTTACAGTTCGGGCGCCTTCGTCGACAATGAAGTCAGTTGACCAAGCCATCCTATCGACCGTGGCTGGAATAAGGAATCCAAAGACCCGGTCATCGCCTGGTAAACAGAACCGCCAGAGATCAGACGCAGCTGGCTTGGATGAATTGTGACAACACAGGTCTTGGTCTTGTTGAAAACTAAGTCCTTGTTAGTAACGAGACCAGTGAGTCGGAGTACTCGAGAATAGCCTTACTTGTCACAATCATTGATGACCTCTAAGAATCCCATTGTGATCAGCCCCTTAATGCCTGCAGTGTACTTGTGAGCTGTATCGTAGAAGCTGATCAGGAATTATGCTTCATTCGACTAGTGAGATGGGGTATTTATGTAACTATACTACTTCCAACGCGTTTCTGGAGACTCTCAACATCTTTCCTACCATTTCACCATCAGTTCAGAAATCGAAGGCGCCGACTCACCGAGCCTTAAATTGTTCGCCTCACTTTCTGCAACCTTCCTAGGTCATTGGACGACAGGGGTATAGTCGGAGCCTGATCCTACCCAAAGGTGCAGATAACCCTGGCACGGGATGCGCTACTTGCGGCCGCAGCGTGCAGTAGCGGCTCACTTAGCGTCTCTAAAGAAGTGGCGTTCTGGTAAGGCTCTCATCCGCGTCACCGAAACAAAGTGGGGTGAGATGGTGTATCAAAGCGTGTAGGTGGCAACAGAACACTCTCCGTCATAGGATGCTGGCTGAGTATCTCCAGAGGTTATGAAATGGCAGACAATTGAATTCAGAGGTCAAAGCCAGTCTTGACTTAATTGCCAGTGACAAGCGGAGTTACAGAAGTACAAGAGTAATGGAGATAAGTATAGGATATAATGAAGTTTGCAAAGACACACATATAAACGTCAATATCGGCTTGAACATAGACGAGGCTCTGACTCTGTAAGAGGTATTGCCAGGAACTATGTGCCTGGGGTTCCCGTCGACCATCCACACAAATATTGCAGTAACGGGTTACGCTTGATCTGCAATGCTCTCATTAGTACATCGAGCCTACTCGTCTGCATCATCTCTTTATTTAGCTTATGAGGGGGTCCTTCAGGTTGTCCCTGTCCTAATATTTATAGTCTTTCCCTGCCCGAAACAAAGAGGGAACGTGTCAAATCGCACAGAAGACCAGAGAAGTCATGTCTCCGGGTGATGCCAGAGAACAGCTTAAGGTTGCTGTTATAGGCGGCGGCCCTGGCGGCCTAGCAGCTGCTATCGAGCTATCGAGACTGCCTTTTGTCTGCTGGGACTTGTATGAGAGGAGGTCAAAGCTGAGTGAGATTGGTGGAGGGTTCACTCTCCAGCCTCATACATGGAGATTACTCCAACAGAATGGCACGGCTGCAAACCTCACTGCTGCCGACTACTTTCGGCCACCTGAGGGCTACATAGAGCAGAGGCGGTAAGTTCTCATCAACATTTCTTTCATCCAACTACGACGAGAGATCACTGACAGTTTCATGCTGTCAAAGCAATGGCCGCACAGGAGAACTACTAATCGAGCAGGGTGGTCAAGAACATCTACCTCTAAACCAACAGAGTTGCCGCCTCGCTCGAGCCAAGCTGCAAAATGCACTTCTAAGCAACATTGACCAAGCCCGTATCCACTTATCCAAGAAGCTTGTCAAGACCAAACAGCTTTCAAACGGACAGATTCATATCACCTTTGAGAACGGTTCGGAAGACATAGTCGACCTATTAGTAGCTGCTGATGGCATCAGATCGGTAGAGTCACCTATCTAACACAATTTATTCTAACAGACGTAAGCTGAAAATCTGACGATTAAACCAGAACATTCGCAAAACTTATTTCCCTGATTACAAGCTGTACTACAACGGGCAATCAGTGTACCGTACCACTATCAGCAAACGCGAAGCCATGACTGTCAATGGTATCCCATGGGCACCAACCTTTTGGAAACACAACAGCGGTATGTACGTCTATACGTGCCCGCTCGGTGACGACGACTTTGAGGTCACGGCTCGCATTCGTCTCCCCACATCGGCCACCATCAGACCGGAGCCAGTAAGCTGGGGTAAGCCATTCGACTTATATTCTATTCTATATGAGTATAGTGATTTCTGCGAACCAGTACAACAGATCCTCCAGCTCGCAGCAAAAGAGCCAACACAGGAGTTTGCACTATTCTCAGGACGCGCCTTAGAACAGGTTATATCCAACGGAAACGTGGCCTTCATTGGGGATGCCTCTCATGCGTTGCTGGGGAACTTTGGGTCGGGGGCTGGGTTCGCATTCGAGGACGTGTTCACGCTGTCTCAGACGCTTGAATGGACTTGGTTGAACCGACTTCCACTCTCAAATGCCCTCGAGATCTTCGATACGATCCGATCTCCTCATTATAAGAGGTTACATGGGCTCATTGGAAAGTTTAGTGCTATCAAGGCTGAGCTTCGAATGGAGCATCTTCCTCTGGATGAGGAAATCGCGGAGCGTGTACGAAGAGTAGCACACGCCTCGGAACCGTGGATGTTTCATTATCGTATTGAAGAAGCTGTAGCAGAAGCCCTCCAAGAGGCAGACAAGCGCCTAGACTTTGACCGCTCAAATGAGACGTCTAGCTCGGAATTGAATTCAGCAGGGGCTCAAAGTCATGGGCTGTAGTCTACCTTAGAAAGTAGAAGGTGGACTGATAAGAAGTATCTTTTATTGCTGTTATCAAATGATACTTCTCTCCTGATGACCTCGTTTTACTAATTTTACTGAAACAACTGCCTAGCTACCCATTAGAGCGACTAAATTGCTATAAAGACAACAACTATACAATTTTACTGCCAAATCCATTTATTAAGTGGTGAATCTCAACAAATACTTCTTAGCTCCGACATATAGCCTTGGATTGCAGACTGTTCCTCTGCAGTAAGCTCTATATCAAACCACTTCTTCAAGGCATCCAGGCGACTCTGTTCGTTGCAACACTCGGTTACAACCACAGTCTTCCCCCCGAGGTTCTCTTTCACAAGATGCCCTGTGAGCATACGCTTTCCATAAATCTCCTGTTCACGGCCTGCGTTTGAAGAACCGTCATTGTAAGTAGCTACTGCTGCTCTCCGTAGGAACTTCACTACGCAAATGGTAGTGACTGCAGAGCTCTCCGGACTGGCACCCGTGAAGCAATTAATGACTCTGAAGTCGAGTGGAAGCCACTCGACTAAGTCACCAAAGCTATAAAATGTTGCCCACGATTGAGTGTTGCTGTTTCGATATTGATACTGCCACATCTTATGCTCTGCGAGACGTGATACCTGGCCTGGAATAAAGTCTCGAATCAAACGAGCATCCTGAGTGCCCATATTGTGGATGAAAGATCCTTCTCGGAGTGGCATTGGCTGCGTGGGTCCATCGCCACCAAAGCACACGTCGGTCATCCAGCGAGACTGATCTTGAAATGTAACAATTTGTACGATATGTCCCCTATTAAACAGTGTTTAGAGTTGCAACTACTTCACGGAGGGTTCCCAAGGGTGTCAACGTACCAACCTTGAAAGTCTCCTTGGGCAGCACCATTTACTCGGAGTCGACTTTTAGTTCCAACGGGGTAAACTTGAAAGCCGAGCTCGCGAAGCATAAATAGGAATAATAAATTATTCTCAAGACAGTAGCCGCCTCTGTGGCACCCACCCGCGACAATCTTATTGAATAGATGCTGTGGATCTAGGCAGATAGTCCGAGTAGGGGAGTAGTGAAGGGCCAGAGTCTCATAAGGTACTGTTGAGATCATGTGCGTGTGTAGCGCCCTCAAGAAGTTGAGGTCAGGTGATGTCTGGTCTGGGATCCGGTACTGGGGTGGCAAGTCAAGCAGCTCGAGGAAGCGGGCTACCTGCTCACGGGTGTAGACTGGATCCATCTGAACCATGCTCGGAATCTTAAGCTGTTGTTTCAAGCCGACTAGATTCCAGGTTTCTTCTGGCGGTGAAAGATGCCTTTTGCGCGATTGACTTGTGTAATGTCCTTGGTTCGGCGTGCTTGTAAATTACTTCCTATGTGCCCTTAAAGCATCCGCCCTGAGCATGGGTGGCTGAGAATGCTATAAAAAGGCACCTTTTTTGCTATAGAGCACGCGGCGTAATAGTGTCACAGTGCCAAGGCATAGCTACGGTGCAATAGATAAGCCTCTTAAAGGCACGGGTAATATGACGAGCCAAGCCTGTAAACAGAGATGGCAAATGAGGCTGTCACACTATTGATTGGGTGTGGAGATCCGAGCACCCTATGTACTTGAGCTTCGCTCTGAACGCGATGCGCTTCGACGTAACGTCAGCACTCGACTCGGACGCAGAACAAGCCACAATACTCGCTATAGTGGGACTAGCGTGCAAACATAATGCGCCGCACTAGTGCGCGCGGGATGAGATGCAGTGTCTGTCCGCGGCTGAGCTGCCACCTCCCAAAAGTGCACTTTAATGTAAGTGCCCACTATTCCTCAAGCCTCTACCAGTCCCTAGAGGTGCTGTTTAATCTTTCTCATTGCCCTCTCAGGTCATCAACTTGTCTAGGAATGAGCCAATTCGACATAAGGCATGCTATATTTTCTAGCTAAGATAGGGCATATCAACGACTTGCGTATCCTACCATATTACTTGTAGGGTGATTAGGTACTTATAGTAGTACGCTGTCGGTCTAGAGCCTCACTCATCCTTTGCACCTACAGACACCTCTCCCCTGCTACCTTGACTCACCTTGCCTTGCCTTGCCTGGTCCTGGTTCGCCACCTACTTCGTACCCCGCAATGCTTTGGTCTTCTCTTTCGCAACGTATCTTCCTTTTGCCATTACTGGCAGCCAACCGGGCCATCATTTACGCTTCCTCTCTTCTCCATAGCAACGTCACCATCTTTACATCTTTTTCGAATCCTCTTCCCGTCTCAGCCCAAGCGTTGCTTAAGAAGGAACAATCACTAATTATGATGTCGGCTCCATATAAGCTGACGGCGACGCAGGCTCTTGAGCTGCTCAAGAGCAACACATTAACGGTAGAGGCATACGCCCAGTCTCTTCTCGACCGTATCAAGGCGAATGATGCCACCGTCAAGGCGTGGGCCTATCTTGGTAAGGGCGCATATACACCGATATTGCCTTACACGATGCATCCTGCTAACCACGTCTGCAGACCCCGACTTCGTGCTCTCTCAGGCCCAGGCGTTAGACCAGCTCCCACACAACAAGCGAGGACCTCTACACGGCCTCGCAATCGGGGTGAAAGATATTATGAACACCAAAGGTATTATGTCATCTCTATGAGTGCTATTAAATCTAATTACCTGTAGATATGCCTACCCAATTCGGTTCTCCTATCTATCAGGGCTATAGACCAACCTCTGATTCCTCTGCTGTTGCGATCCTCCGAGCTGCTGGTGCTCTTATTTTTGGTTTGGCTATATATGCTCAGTGAAATAACTTGAAGCTGAATCGTCTACTAGGCAAAACAACTACAACTGAGTTTACAGTCACCAACTCCGGTCCTGAGACAACGAACCCACGCGACCCAGCTCGCACCCCTGGCGGCTCATCTTGCGGATCTGCTGCTGCTGTCGCTGACTGGCAGGTCCCGCTGAGCCTTGGAGCGCAGACCGGTGGAAGTATTATTCGTCCAGCTTCATTTACTGGAGTTTTTGCACTGAAGCCGACATTCAATGCCATCTCGCCCGAGGGCCAGAAGGCCTTTGCGCCAACTTTTGATACGTTCGGCTACTTTGCCCGCAGCGTAGAGGACTTGCAGCTCCTCACCGACACGTTTGCCCTTCAAGACCTCGAGCCACCACAGGTCCAGGAGCTGGGCGATATATCCATTGCTCTGATCAGAACTCCTATGTGGTCTGCTGCAGGATCAGGCACTATTTCAGCAATGCAAGAGGCTGCTGACATCCTTTCGCGCATAGGAGTCACCGTGAAAGAGGTTTCATTTCCGCCTGAGTTCGATAATGCTCCCTTTCTCAAGCGCATCACCAAAATCATCACACTTAGCGAAGCACAAGTAGCATTCCTGAAAGAATACAGGATGGACAAAACGAATCTCGCAGTGGAAATTCAGGAGATCGTTGAGAACCGAAGCAACATCACGGCCAAAGAGACGGTAGAGGCCTTTAACGCATTAGACAATATGCGAGTGACCATGGATAACCTGGCGAAGGGATATACTGCAATCCTGGCTCCAAGTGCTATAGACGAAGCCCCAATCGGACTTGATGATATGGGCAGTGCTACATTCAATACTATATGGACGGTAAATATCTATCAAATCCCTCAACTAGTAATCTAGTTAACATCTCCCAGGGTCTCCATATGCCTGTCATTAATATACCGGCATTCCTCGGCGAAAACAAGATGCCGGTCGGACTGTCCCTGGTAGGCCAAAGATTCAGCGATCAGCAGCTCCTCAAGACGAGCGCTATTCTAAGCAAGGCCTTAAAGCGTCGCGATGAGTGATCGGAGCCTATATTATCTACATAGGCCCAGGTTCCAGTTGGCAAAGAGGCACTATGTGCGCGTGGCCGAGTGTTTGCGAGTGTGAGGCTCTTGCTATGGTGTGCACGCATGGTTTGGTCCTTGGAAGTCTTCCTTTGCTAGAAGAAGGTGCAATTGGTAGTGCAGTAGTGGTCAAACTGGCATCCATGACAGGCCTAGATTAGTGATATCTAGAAATCGAGGCAATGTGCAGAATACTCAGCCTGATCGTGCAACCACTACATCTGCAGCTGTAAATTAGTCATGATTAAGAAACCCGAGTACTCTGCATGGTTACTTAGCCTAATCTTGCACACTACGTATTCGCCACTAGGATCATAGGTGAATCTCTGCCGCATGCCAGCTCATCATGCGGTTTCAGCTCGTACTCTTAAGCCACTAGCTCGCGGGCGGGCTTCACACCGAACTTGGTGCTATACATACCAACCATTCGCCTTCCTTGTTCACAAAACATGTACGCCACAATAAGTGGAGAAAACATGATTAAGCTGATGATACGAGGCAAGCATAATCACCTGCTTTTCGGGGCTGCAGACATGAGGCTCAAGGTTGCCCCAACCTAGATATCAGGTCCGAAGTTGGGTCCAATCTTTGCAGGTCAAAATTTCAGGTAGTAGAGCCTGCCCCAACCTCAGTGCCTCCTCTAGTGCAGCATTTGTTTGTCTCTGCTCTCTGACCTTGTTCTATATGCTTTCATTTCCCTACGGGCTACGAATCATATAAGAAGCTTTGTGGAGAGAATGTTTATATCATTGCTATAATCTCGGATTCGTTTTGCTACATGCTATATAGTAAGCCATCGCATCTAGACTTCTATTCATCGGCTGGTCTAACTACAATACTAGCTCCCAATTGAACTCGTACAGCTTTCCAACAGGCTGCCAAGCCAAACATATCTGTAGCCGAGATGCGTCTACTTCGGAACATCCCAGGGGGAGGCTTCAGTTTGACCTCAGAACGGAGGGGCAACGACATTCCCATATACGCTATACTATCACATACTTGGCTATTGGATAATAACCAAGAAGTCACCCTACAAGACTTCACACGCGGTGATCCTCGGAGCAAGCCTGAAGGCTACGACAAGCTTGTATTCTGCGGGAAACAAGCAGCTCGAGACGGCATTGAGCACTTCTGGGTGGATACATGTTGCATCAACAAGGAAGCAAGTGCTATTCAGCAGGAGGCCATTACCTCCATGTTTGCATGGTATCAAAGGGCAGCCCGGTGTTACGTTTATCTGAGTGATGTCTCTGTGGGCAAGAATACTTCTTCCGAACCCCAAGAGCCACCGCCCCTTAAGGATTGGGAAACAGCCTTTTGTCGAAGTAGATGGTTCACACGTGGATGGACTCTACAAGAGCTTATTGCGCCGAGAGAAGTGGAGTTCTTTTCTTGCGAGGGTACAAGACTTGGAGACAAACGTTCTTTAGTGGCATTGCTTAGTCAAGTTACCCAGATCCCTGTTGACGCTCTCAGGGGAAAGAACATCAGCTGTTTTAGCGTCGAGGAGCGACTTTCGTGGATAAGCAATCGACAAACAACCCTTCCTGAAGATAGGGCTTACTGTCTTCTCGGCATATTCAATATCTTCATGCCTGTCATGTATGGCGAAGAAGAACACTCAGCCTTTGAGCGATTGCATCATGAGATCACGAGGAAATACGCATATTACGAGAATACTGAGCGCCTTCTCTCGGCCCTGCCAGTAGCTGTGGATGCGGCTTTCAACTCCAAACATTACCAGCATCTGCCGATGTGCCTAGCTAACACTCGATCAGAGCTCTTGAGTCATATAGATAAATGGGTCGAAAGCTCTAACGACAAATACATCTTCTGGTTGAGTGGCATAGCTGGCACCGGCAAATCCACTGTTGCCCGCACTGTTGCCCGGAGTCATCATGCTCGCGGCAGCTTAGGGGGCAGCTTCTTCTTCTCAAGAGGCGGTGGTGACCTAGGGAAACCCGATAAGCTGGCAACGACCCTTGCTCGTCAGCTTGCGACTCGCATGCCGGAAGCAAAACGCTACATACGCGAAGCTATCGCAAAACAGGAAGACATTGCACAACTGTCTCTACGAGATCAATGGGAATACCTGATCATCAACCCACTCTCTCAGATTCAAAACATCACCCCTTCCACATCTGCGATCCTGTTGGTTATTGATGCTCTCGATGAATGCGGTGAGCAAAAAGACATGCAGGCAATCTTGGAGTCTCTTTCTCAGGCAAAGTTCGTCACTGGACCTCGACTAAGAATTCTCGTTACCAGCAGGCCAGAGGCTTCGATACGCTTTCAGCTGGGGAGAGTCCCTCTGGTTGAGCGGGAAGTCGTCGTTCTGCATGAAGCTTCACAGGATCTGGTCGATCGGGACTTAGCAGTGCTCTTTAAGTCCGAACTTTCTACAATCCGAGAACAACGGGGTCTTGAAGACGACTGGCCAGGGAGCCGAAAGATTCAGCGACTAGTGGAGACTTCTTCCGGGCTTTTCATTTGGGCTGCTACGGCATGTCGCTTCATAGCCAACGGAGGCCGACCATACATTATGGATAGGCGTATTGACACCCTTCTCAACAGGGTGCGCTCTGGAACAGATCCAGAAAAGCGACTTGACGAGATCTATACTGCAGTACTGCGAGCTTCTGCCGGCCACCTTGATACCGACGAGGAAGAACGGCATAAGCTCTATGCAGAGCTGAGGACAATATTGGGCGCTATTGTTATACTGTGTTCCCCTCTTCCTGTGTTGCCATTGGCCAATTTAATCGGTCAGCCATTAAGGGAAGTCAAGGATACACTCGCGTCCTTGCAGACCATCTTGCAGATTCCTAGCGTGGGATCATCCCCGGTGCAGCTGCATCATCCATCCTTTCGGGACTTTCTCCTCAACAAGAAGCGATGTCTCGATACTGACTTCTGGGTGGATGAACGAAAAGCTCACGAAGCTCTTGGTGACCGTTGCTTGGCCATTATGTCTGAAAAGCTGCGAATGAATATTTGTTTTCTTGATTCACCCGGAACACTCGTTAAGAATCTAGATCCTAGCCAAGTCGACCACCACATTCCACAAGATCTGCAGTATGCTTGTCTTCACTGGGCTGAGCATTACCGGCGGAGTGGCAAGCATCTATCTGATAATGATGCAGCTGATAGATTTCTGAAAGACCACTTCCTTCATTGGCTGGAGGCCATCAATCTCATGGGCAAAGGTGCGGAGCAAGGTGCTATTATTCGACTTTATCATGCTTTACTACAGGTAAGAGCTATTCTTCCCGCACTACTTCAAGCTAGCACTCCCGTCTCTGTGGTCATTCATGATTAATAATAGTATCGCATCAGCCGCGACACAATATTCATCAGATTCCTTGGATCAAAGATGCGAGACGATTAATCTTCAACTACCAGAACATCATCAAACAAGCACCCCTACAAGTCTACCACGCAGCCCTTGCATTCATACCCCCAACGAATGAACTGCGCTCTCATTTCAAGGGGGCTAAACCTCCTCCCATTTGGCAGGTCAGCATTGCGGAAGCGAACGTCCAGAGGGCCAAAGATGACTTCAACTATGTTAGTGACCTAGCATTCACACTTGACAGCAAGTATCTAGCCTCTGGCTCCAACTTCGAAGCTGTTCGATATTGGGAGGTGACTACGAGAGCTACAAAGCGCAAGTATGAGGGAGGGTCAACCGACAAGATGAGCGCCATTGCCATCTCACCGGATGGTTCAATGCTTGCTGGAGGCTCAGATGATTCAACAGTCATGATTTGGAGTCTTAATACTGGAGAATTACTTCACTCTATTCACGCTCATCAGGGATGGGTCAACTCCGTGGCATTCTCTTACGATAACAATTTGTTAGCGTCTGTCTCCATGGATCAAACTGTTGCATTATGGAACACCAAAACAGGACTACAGGAGAGGCGTTTCGACAACCAGGGGAGCGCCATCAACTCTGCCACGTTTTCAAGCAACAACTTCATTATTGCAACAGGCTCCGTCGACGGATTGATCAGAATCTGGGACGTTTCAGAGGAAACTGAGAAATTGAAAACCACACTTGAGGGTCACTCAGGCCCAGTCAACTCTGTTCGGTTTTCCCCCAAGGGGGAGCACATTGCTTCTGGGTCAGATGATATGACTATCAGGCTTTGGACAATTGCTACTGACGAAGTATTCATGACTCTGAAAGGGCACACAAAGAAGGTCATGGCAGTCGCTTTCTCGCAGGATGCATGCCTCATCGCCTCTGGCTCTGAGGACAAGACCGTTAGACTATGGGACATGACTTCTGGCGTTGAGCTTAGGAGGTTGACAGACCCAACCAGCGGTGTCAACTCCGTTATCTTCTCTCCAAATGAGAGGCTTCTTGCCGCTAGTTCTTTTGATGATGAGGTTCGTATGTGGGATACAGATACGTGGGAGCTGATTGGCAAGCTTGATGACTTTGAAGAGGATGTTAACTCAGGTCTTTTGGCAACTAAGCGACCAGACGGCACCACATTGACAGAAGGTATCTGCGAGTTCAGAGGGCACGCGAACACAGTCACATGTGTGGTCTTCTCTCCTGATAGCCACTGGCTAGCGTCTGCGTCTCAAGATGCTACAATTAAGCTTTGGGTAAAGGATCAAGAGCAGGGAGCACTTAAAGGGCACACTTTGGGCATTGATCATTTAGTCTTCTCTCCCGACAACCGTTATCTTGCTTCAGGCTCACTTGATAAAACTGTGAAGCTTTGGGATCCTGCAAGTCGGACACTTCTATACACATGCGCAAACGTCACGGGCATGATCACGTTCCTCGGCTTCTCTCCCGATAGCCAGGTGCTTGGCATCTCCTCCACAGAGGGGACTGTGCGGCTCCTCAGCCTTGCAAGGCGAAAAGAGCTCGAGCCACTCAAGGGCCACAGCGATTCTGTTGATGGACTTGTGTTCTCACCGGACTCGCAATTAGTGGTTACGTGGTCAAAAGATGCTGTGGCTAGTGTCTGGGCCATATCCACTCAGGACACCGTCGCCCACTTCCGAGAACACGGAGGAGCTGTGACGTCTGTGTCATTTTCTTCTGACGGTCAGCTCCTTTCGTCATGCGCAGAGGACGGCTCAATCTGTATCTGGGATGCCGAAGGTGTACGAAAGAGCAGACTTGTGTGCAACTCACCACCAGCTAGAATTGCAGCATTGTCACCAAATGGTCAACTGCTCGCTTCTTGCTCGACTGACCACATCGTGAAGCTGTGGTCGCTTAGTGCTAAGTCAGAGGCTACTGGGGTTCTAGATGTTGGTGTGGTACTGCGGAAGCTAGTCTTCTCGAGCTGTGGACGGTATATTGAGACCGACAGAGGGGTTTTGGACATCGGATCTTTCTCTAGATTCTCCTCCACGCCGGAGTTTCTGCCCCCGTTAAGCCGCCCGCACACTCTCTTCGCTACAAGGGATTGGTTGAGAATGGATATGTCTAATACTCTTTGGCTGCCTGAGGAGTACCATGCAACAGATGTGGCTATCTCCAACGACTTGGTTGTGCTGGGACATTCTTCGGGGTCTATCGTCTTTGTACATTTGCATTAATATTATCGGACGGACTTATGCTTTCATCAGTATTCCCACTTCTATGATACTTGATCTGGCTAGGCCAGCCTTCTCAGCCTTGAATCATATATCAGGGAGGTGAAGGAGTTATAATTCAAATTCAGCATTGATTGAGTGAGTGTTAAGCTGTTCGCGCGCAGTCTATGATAGGATCCTAGGGTTAATTACCAACCGATGAAGAGAGATCTGCACTATGAGATCACGCGCAACTAGCGAAAGGGTAAGACTACTAGTTAGGTTACGAAGCCATAATTAAGTAGTAAAATAGTAGTAGTCCTGAGTATTTATAAGAGTCTTGATTTCTAGAAACGATTGGCGCGACGGAAATCACGAGGGCAGAGCCAGCATGTCATTATGGACCCTTGGGCTGAGAGCGAGGTTGCATCAGTGACGCAAGCGAAGACGAAGGACCAGTTGCGTTAGCGGTGTGGGCTGGTCGCGGCATACGCGGATGGATGATTGATGATCGTGCAGGAACTCCAGAGTGGCATTGCGCTGGAAGACACTGGTCGTGAGAAACCTCCGGGATGGCCTCTTCTACGATTCTCGGCGTCGGTCTCTGTTCGACTTCTGAGACATTTTGTTCCTGGCGTTAGGAAAGCTTACACGAATTGTTACCGTAGAGGGACTTGCTCTCGTGTCGATATCTTGGAGTACACTAAAAAAGGCCCAAAACGGCATATCCATCGCAAAAATGCGGCAGAGGAACCAGGAACGGGCATTGATTGGACTCAAGTTCCATTGCTGGGCGTGGTGGATGATGGGAAGCTAAGGAAGAAGCTAAGGCACTGCACGAGACCTGCGCCAGGGCCAAAGGAGTGAAGATCGCAGTGCAGAGAGAAGACCCATTTCTGGCCGTACCTTAGACGAATGGCAGATGGGACAGGTTGTTTCAGATTGCTGGACAAGAGAGTGGGAGGGGCTCGATTCAAAGGATGAACTGTTGGGATGTTGATCTGCAGCTCATCTTATTGCCGTTAAGAACCCAGTGACGACGACTGCTGTACGCTGTAGAAGCGCTGAAAGGGGATGTGGCATGGATGATAGATCACATTTTTTGCCCTTCTATTTCCGTTGTCATCTTTGTGTAGCAAGCTGTCTTATGCCTGGTTTGTGCGTACTTCGCGCCGTGCATAGACCAGATGGACAGACAGACAGCCTGTGCCTTGAAGCCATCCTCTCATCTATCCATCCATCCTTCGGACGATACTCTGGTTTGAGAATGCGCTGTCTGTCGGTCGTCTCCCTTCTGATACCGATTGCTTACCGTGTCTCGCCTTGCTGACCCTTTATCATCGTCTCGTCTCGCTTGGTTCATCTCGTGCTTGACTCGTCCGACCATCGTGACATTCCTCCGTCGGTACCATCCTTAAGCCCCGGTCCTTGGTCCCTTGCTGGTCGCCCTCGTGTCATCCATCCTCTTGCTTGGTCCATGCATGCTGGTCGTGGCCTTGTCTCCATTGCCAATCTCAATCAATCTCAATTCCATTCCCAGCTGGAATTTCTCCGGTTCTCCATTCTCCATCTTCGACCACTCTCCTCCTCTTCCTCACCCCTCACCAACCGCGACTGGTCTACCACCAACATACCATCACCTTGAAGCTTCACCTGATACCTTCATCTACTACTTTCCTATCGCTCCGCCATACCACGCTTGCATTTAGCCTCGCCGCGCAACAACCCAGGGACCACATTCAACGACCCCCCTTTTTTACCCGTCTTCCGTCCGTCCCTCCCCTGACGCCGCCCTGGATTGCAGCGCCCTGGACTGGACCCCGTCTCCGACATTGCGCGCGCCTGTGAAGCTACAGGCGAAACGCAGGGCCACGGCACATCCACCATTCGAAACACCGCGACCCTCCAACCTTGCTCCAGCGCTTGACGACCGCTGCGACGACCGCTGCCGACGCTCTTGATTGACGCTTGTCAGTGTCCATCTTTGGCACTACGACCGACCATCAACGTCAGGCGCATTCACTTCTCGTGGGAAAGACGTTGCACCCACACAAAAAGGGGAGGTGCTTAAACTTTTGTGCCTCACATTCTCGACCTTGTCTTGGATTCAAGTTCAGTTTGGCTAGACAAGAGATACGAGGCGCTTGTCTGCATTTTGTCCTCGCAATACCTGCCACCCAAGGACACCCGACTCCCCTCCTTACGCCCTGCAGGAATCCCAGACACACAGACGCTTCTGTTGCTGCTACTGCTGCTGCGCGCGCACGTTCGCACACACAAACTCCCGTATATACACGCACACACGGAAGAAACAACGGGAAACAAAGCGACCACTCGCCTCGTCCATAGCAATCGACCGACAAGGGGTACCGGCCAGCGATGGGACGCAGAGGAGCTCCGCAGCCGCTGAGGCTGTCGGATCCCACTGCAGCCGCTACTACTACCCTTACCACTGCCGCCTCCGCCACCTCCAATAACAGCAACGGTAACCTCAACTCTGCCACTTTCTCCCAGCACAACAACCACCTCCATTCGCCAGACGCCCTCAATTCCTCCACGGTAGCGACCGCAGCCTCTTCCTCTGTCACCTCGCCAGTCGACTCGAGATCTCCTCACGCCTCGCCCCGCGTCTCGCCCTTCACCAGTCGCTTCAGCACTCGCAGGCCACAAACCAGCAGAGCTGCGTCTGACGAGCGAACACACACCTTGCACGGAGACGAGAACACTCCGCCACTACCAGACCACAGACCCGACGCTTCGTACAATTCTACCGCAGGAAAGGTCGACACGCCTTCCTCGACGACACCAGTCGCCAGCTCAAGACCGCCCCCTCCAGAGGGAGGCGCTCGACTACAAAAGGCGCAGACCGAACACTCAAAGAAGTTCTCCCGCGCAGGGTTCTTCCACTTCGCCAAATCGTCGAAAGCGAACAACAGCCTTCACGGCTCCAGTAACAGTTCCCTTAGCGGTGCTCGTAACCGCAGTGTATCAAGAGGCAAGGACGGCTCAGAACCCTCTGCTCGTACAGGTATGCTTCCTCTTTGTCCTAATTGCTCGCCACAGGGTCAAATCGGCCAGAGTCTTGCTGCACTAGCATTCATGTGCGCGCATTGCTTGCTACGGATATTCTTTGTCTTCTTGCGTGATCTTCGTAACCCTTCTGGTCTGACACTAGCTGACACTGGCAACCTTCAGTAGACGCCACACAGGGCGATTACTCTGTGCAACCAGTACCCTCGTATCCTTCTACCTCCGAATTATCTGTGTCCACGTCTGGTGACCGCGAAGCACAATCTGCACCATCATCAGCCAGGAAACCAAAACCCAAGCCGTTTGGCCTGCTCACACGCACCAAGTCTGTCCGCGACAACAACAATAACAGCAGCCCGCTCCAATACACCGCACCACCTATGCCGACGTACTCGAACGAGCATCTGCAACGAAACGGCAACGCACCGCGCACTGCCCCGCCTAGTGGTCAAGATCGAGCATTCAGGGAGATGATGAATTCGACGGCGAGGAATCGCTCGGAGGATAGGGCTCCGAGCCGTGATGCACCTGCCGCTGCCCCTCGCGACTACCAGCATCGAGAAAGGGAACACCGCGCACCGCCTTCTGCAATGCGCGAGAATGGAGGGTCGAACTTCTTCAGCGGTCTGCGAAGCTCGTCTACTAAGGCGGCTGACTTGATCAGTAAGGGCCTGTTCGGCAAGAGCAATTCTCGTTCCGCCCCGGTCCACCACGCTGAACCTGTTGTCGATGACGAGCACTATGAGCTAAAGGTTATCAACCTCCCGTTGGTCGAGCAGACACGCAAGACGAGGATATCGAAGCGTCTTGAGACGTCGAGGGACAAGACGGAATTCTGGATGCCTGCTTTCCCGTGGAGGGCGATCGACTACCTGAACTACAAGGGCTGTGAGGTTGAGGGTCTGTACCGTGTCCCTGGCAGTGGACCGCAGATCAAGCGATGGCAGAGGAAGTTCGACGAGCGTAAGTCATGAGCTCATCAGGCTCAACGAGACCATGTACTAACAAGATATAGACTACGACGTCAATCTCTTCGAGGCCGAGGATCTTTACGACATCAATATCATTGGCTCTATGCTCAAGGCTTGGCTGCGCGAGCTCCCTGACGAACTCTTCCCGAAGGCTGCGCAAGAAAGAATCTCTCGCGAATGTGCAGGCGCCACCGAGGTTCCCCAGATGCTGATCGACGAGCTGTCGAACCTCTCACCTTTCAACTACTACCTCCTTTTCGCCATTACCTGCCACCTCAGTCTTCTACTTGCTCACTCTGACAAAAACAAGATGGACTTCCGCAACCTGTGTATTTGCTTCCAGCCTTGCATGAAGATCGACGCTTTCTGCTTCAAATTCCTGGTCTGCGACTGGCGTGAGTGCTGGAAAGGTTGCATCAATGAAACGCAGTACATCGAGGAGGAGTACAGACTCTTTGACCAGCCACCACCTCGTGGTCTTGCCGAGCCCCAAGGTCCAAGCAACACTGGGGTTGAGGACAACAAAACCCCGACCAACAGCAGTAGAGTGCCGAACGTCGATACCGAGGATGAGTTCCACGACTCAAGAGAAGCACCGGAGACGTATCGAGAACGTCAGATGTCATCTTCCACAAGCAGCAAGCAGTCATACCAGAGTGCAGCTGATGCGCCTGTGAAGCCTATCAAAAAGAAGCCACTGCCCTTGTCCACCTCGAAGGACAGCATGATGTCGAACGAGTCGTCTATCTCCACGAACCTGACCATTGGAAGCGAGCAGCGCGAGCAACAGCGTGATCACCGCGAAAATGCCAGGGGCACAGGGGACTTACGACCACTCTCACCCATTAAGCCGTTATCACCCATCGGGTTCTAAGCTCCTGCTACTACCGGCCCTCTTTGGACACAAGTGCCCGAACCCCCGAAACACGACAAAACCATATTCTCAACATGATTCCCAGCGAAAGCGTTTTTCTTGGCAAGCGAAATACCCACCCCCTTTCGAACAAAAGCTTCCCCGTGTCTGCGCGGCAAACGACGCAGACCATTGCGTCCTTACCACACCTGCCGACTTTCACGATCATTATGCCCAGCCACGACTTACCACTGCGCCCTTTCTCGTCGCATGCTACATATCTCCAGCATTCTCAGAGACAGCCATAAGGAGATGTCTCAGCTAGTACTGCCGACCTTCTGTGGTTGTTCCGTCGATTTAGCTGATATGTGAAGCACGCACATTCTCGTACATACTGCTTGGTATACCCATGTTTTTCCAGTCACGAATCTATATATCTCTTACTTTGCACTGTTTCTTTTGATATTTATCTTGCTGTTTTGTCGTTCGCGAGGCGCCACACTACTATCTGCCTTGGTGGAATGGAAGAAGAGGAGGATGAAAGGGAGATCAACGAAAGAGAGGAACTCAGGACGTTGTGCAAGGAGTCATCAGCGTGGTGGGAGGCATTGTCGCGAACTCATTTATGTTTCCAGGTTTCGAGATCTGCATCGATGAAGGAAGGAAGACAGAGAGGATCTGTAAGATACACACATTCAGCAGAGCATATGATCTGAGCGGCAGTTTGAGCGCATATAGTATCGGAGAAGGGCGAATTGAAGGTCTCAATTTGAATAAGAGCCACGAATTGAACTTGTGCCCTCGGCTTTTTTCACTGTTTGTAGTTGATATTTCCCGAGATATCTCACGCTGACCGGCCCTGTCGTGATGCTAAGTTGTGAGGACGCACGGGAAAGTGGTGTGAGAACAAAGTTATGGTTTCTTTCATTTCCTGAACTCCAAATACGCCAGTATCTACGTCGGGTCATCATGAACAAGAGCTCGACGCACCAAAGCGCAATTTGCGCACCATGTACCCAGCAATCAAATTACGTTTGCCTTACTTCCTAGCCTCCCTCTCGTTCTTCCTCTGCTTCCTGTCGTTCCTCCTCAGCTTCTCCTTGCGCTCTCTCCTGCCCTCACCCCTCACGCTCGCACCATCCTTGAGCTGCTTCTCCTTGTTCACGTCCACCTCAACGAGCCAGTCATCCTCACCCTTTTTGTTCATGCCCTTATAGCCCCATTTCCTCTTCCACTCGCCACTGTCCTCATCGTACACCAGGTTCTGCCTCTGCTCCCTTGTCTTGGCCTTGATGCCCTTCTTCTCGGCGAAGCGCTCCCACTTGGTCTGGGGCTTAGGCGTGGGCACGGGCTTCTCGCGTGGCAGACGGGTGGCTGGTGCGGGGAGGGTGAGGAGGACGCCGTCGGGGGTGGAGGTGATGGGGCAGGTGGTGAGGAGCTGGTTGATGAGAGATTGTGCGCCGTCACGGGCGACCTCGGCGAGGGATTGTTCCTTGTCTGAAGCGTCGATGATGAGCGGGTTGGGGTCTGAGGCGAGCAGGAGGCCGAGGTCGAAGTTGTAGGGCGTGGGCTTCTCGACTGCGATAGGCAGCTTGGGCTTAGCTGCTGGAAGCGCCATTGTGAATGTGTCGCTGGCTTAGAATTCGAATTGAAATGTGCAAGCTGTCGGACAGGAATGTTTCGAGGTCTCGTGCGACTTCTTGGAAATTGAGTCGAGCGCCGGAAGGAGGTTTGCTGAGGACCGCAAAAAGTCGAGGTTGGCGGGCAGTTCTTCTTCTGAACTTTTTTTAATCGATAAGTTTCTTAGCGGGCGCTGGTTTGGCAGGGGTTCTTCGTTGCAGGCACGCATTTGGCGGCGAGGAGAGTTTTCCCGGGGCTAAGCCGATTTTTGGTTGTTCCATGGACAGGGACGTCCATTCGCGGATAGCTTCAGTCTCGAAAAAAGACGAGCCTGGCCAGGAGATCTACGTCAACTCCCGAGAACGAGACCAATCCGCGGGAAAAGTGGCGGCAAACCAAAGCCACGAATCTCATCTTGTTGGTCCGAATTCGCAATCGCAACCATGGCGTCGACAAACGCCCTGCGATGCATCGCAGCGAGGTCTGCTGCGTCGCCGGCAACAGCAGCCACGCGACTCTTCGCCCGTACGAATGCCGCCTCTTTCTCCACAACAGCAAGAACGCTGGCCGACCGCAGCCTGCTCCCAAAACCTCAGAAGAAGAGCTACAAGAAGAAGGGCGCCGCGGTCGCTGGCCCCGTCCGAAAGCCTGCCCCAGGCGAGCGCAAAGCCTTCCGCAAGCGCGTCCAACTGAGCAACAACAGCGCTCTTCCAGTCGAGGGACTCGAGAGGCTGGAAGCACAGACTTTGGCCGCTGAGGAGGCGAAGGGCAAGATGATGGGCTTGCCCGACAGGCTGGTGGATCAGCTCAGGGCGTTGGAATCGTTCAAGTCGACACAGTCCTGGGGCTTGTTCAGGCAGCCGCATTTCTTGGTGAGGGATGAGACTGTCGAGTTGATACGGAAGATGGAGGATGGAGTCGCTGGGGAGAAGAAGCAGGCATTGAAGTGTGTCTTGACAGGTAGCAAGCTGTCGGGCAAGAGCACGGCACTGCTGCAGGCTCAGTCGCATGCCCTTCTCAACGGCTGGGTCGCTATCCATATCCCCGAAGGTTTGTTGCGCTGACAGGCTTTCACTTACAAGAACAATTTGCTGACATGAGCTCCTGTACAGCCCAAGATCTCACAAACGGCAACACAGAATTCGCCCCGATCCCGGACACCGACCCGGTCCAGGTCGCTCAGCCCATCTACACCCAACGACTTCTTCAGAGCATCCTGAATGCGAATCAAGCAGTCCT
The DNA here is from genome assembly GCA_021347865.1 of Sarocladiaceae sp. CBMAI 1973. Lineage (NCBI taxonomy): Eukaryota > Fungi > Ascomycota > Sordariomycetes > Hypocreales > Sarocladiaceae > Sarocladiaceae sp. CBMAI 1973. The sequence goes on from WNLN01000158.1 coordinate 42,340, forward strand.
CAAAAACATGAAACTGGAGAAGGACTGGCCCAACTTGGCGCATCTTAAGGCTGGTGCCTCCATGGTTGAGCTTCTGCAGAGCGCCAAGGAAAGCGACGCTGCATGGCCGACCCTTCACGCTGTGTGGACTGAGCTCACCCTCCCCGGCCGCCCACCCATCCTTCTCACACTCGATGGCCTTTCTCACATCAACCGCATTTCCGAGTACCGCGACCCGTCGTACAACCCCGTCCACGCCCACGACCTCACCCTCGTTGGCCTTTTCGTAGACGCTCTGTCTGGAAAAGCCGCCCTCCCCAACGGCGGCGCCGTCATCGCCTCCACATCCGGCAACAACTTTACCCGTCACCCCTCTCAAGATCTTGTTCTCTCACAGCTCGAGGCAGGCCAAGCTGGCAAGGAGATTCCCAAGCCAGAACCCTACCAAAAAGGCTACGATAACCGTGTGTACGATGCCCTAAAGAACTGCTGGGTCCAGAGACTAGAGGGTGTATCCAAGGATGAGGCCAGGGCACTTATGGAGTACTGGGGTGCCAGTGGAATGTTGAGGCAATTGCTCGACTCGAGAGCTGTCACGGAGAAGTGGACGCTGAGTGGGCACGGTATTGTGGGAGAGATGGAGAGGGCATCGTTGATGACCATGAGGATGTAAGAAAAGGGAGCCATTGGCATATCCACTGTAATCATATGTACTGCATGTATAAACATCATCGTCCAGGAAGCTTGACAGAGGCAATTGATGATCTAGAATCTCACCACGTACGCGACGGAACTTTCCACACATACTCTGCAACTTCGGACGGAGGGTTCAATGACACGAGCAAGCACAAAGCAAACGTCATCTGTGGTTCAAGATCCAATTCATTCCAGACAGTTATAGCGTTAAAGAAGCATCTAACATAGCGCACCATCAGCGCTTTCTACCTTTCGTCTCCCAGAACGCCAACCCAAAACAGCACAAAATTTGACATCTTCTCAAGCTGTATCATGCTTAGAAGTCCATCAAGTCCTCGTCATCTCTGTCATCCTCTCCTGCAGTAACGAACACAAGTCTTGCGCCGCTGCCAGTTGTTTGCCAGACCTGATATGCATGTCAGTGAAAGTTCACGTGTATCTGTGTCGAACAGTGTTAAACTTACATCGAGAGTAGTGTACTCCTCAAGAGCATTGAGCCATTGGTCCTCGGTGAAACCCTTGGCAATAACGCGCTCCTTTACCTTCCTCATGTTGAGCTCAACGCCCAGTGCCTCATCATCATCCGCATCATCCGCACGGCACGCGCCTGTGTCAGCCAATGCCTTGACGAGGTTGTAGATTCTGCTGCTGGCGTTCAGACCACGACGACCGTTGCCAACTTCGGCGTTCAGGCTCTCTTTGCTAGCCTCAATGATTCTAAGAGCCTCATCCACGTCGTCGCGGGTGACCTCGTTGCTAAAACGCAGACGGGCAAGAGCCTGAGCCAGACGGACAACACCAAGCAGTGTACGAGGAGTGGTGTGGGTGAAGGACTTGCCCTTTTTCTCGGCACGCTGCTGCTGGTCACGAAGGCGGACGTAGGTCTTGATCATGTACTCCGACACGTTCTCAGGGACAGTGGGGCGGTAGGTTCGTGCCTGAGCAACGTACGAGCGAACCTCGTGGGGGCTGAAGACGACATTGTCGGTGCCAATGTCGGGGTGGCGGTTGTGCATGTGCACATAGGCGACGTGCTTAGCAAGCTGCTCGTCGGACTCACGGTTGGGGGTATCAAGCAGGAGGAACATAATATCGAAACGAGAGAGAAGCGCAGCGGGAAGGTTGATGTTCTCAACGGGTGAGATGCGAGGGTTGTAACGACCGTAGATAGGGTTAGCGGCGGCGAGAATAGAGGTTCTGGCGTTGAGGGTGGTAGAAATGCCGGCCTTGGAGATGGAGATGGTCTGTTGCTCCATGACTTCGTGGATGGCTGTACGGTCGTTGTCGTCCATCTTGTCGAACTCATCAATGGCGCAGATACCGTTATCAGCGAGTACGAGCGCACCGCCCTCGAGAACCATCTCATCGGTGACGGGGTCTCGCATCACAGCGGCGGTAAGACCGACACCACTGCTTCCACGACCAGATGTGTAGACACCACGGGGAGCAACCTTGGAAATGTACTTGAGCAGCTGAGATTTGGCCACACCTGGATCACCCATGAGGCAGATGTTGATATCACCACGAATCTTCATGCCGTCACCAACCTCCTTGGTGACACCACCAATGAGGAGCAGGAGAAGAGCCTTCTTCACATCGACGTGACCGTAAATCTCGGGAGCGATCGACTTCGCGAGAAGCTCGTAGACTTGACCAGACTGCCGGTACTTCTCAATTCGGCGGACAAGTGAGAAGTCGACGATCATTTCACTGTATGCCTTCTTGTGCTGGAGGATGTGGTGGGCCTCGAGGTATGTGTCTGTGAGAAGGCCAGCCTTCATGGCCTTGAAGCCGGTGTACGGCGTGGGGAGGAAGATGCCCGAGATATCAACGACATCACCAGGGTTCACCTGGCGAACCAGGCTGCCGTAGCAGTGGACTGTGAGAGAACGGGGAATCTGGCCAATGGGGACTTGCTCAGCCATTTCCTGAACCTTAAGCTCCTGGAAAGGCAGGAACTTGGAGGCTCGCGACGAGGGGTTCAGCTGACCCTTGGTCTGGTTCTTCTCGCAGTCCGCGGAAGGGCACATGCTGAGAGGTCCGAACTGCTTGTCGGTGATGGGCTGAAAGATCTCGCAACCGCAGCGGTCGCAAGTGTAGGCGCTGACCTGGACGATAGGTTTGACGTCGGAAACACGAGTAGCAATGGCGCGCATGGTGATGAGCTTGCCAAGGTGCTCGCCGCGAACACCACGGACCGCAAGAGCCTTCGTTGGCTCGCCATTGATCAGCGATCGCGGCTTGAAGACCAGGGTATATCTCCTGGTCAGCTCGGCAGGGAACTTCTCAGCCTCGACAGTGGCATCCCTCTCGGCGACCTCCTCCATCTCCCGGTTGCGAGCTTGCCTCCTTGCCATCAAGACGTCGAGAACATCGTCCTTGAAGCTGTGTCACGTTAGCTCGGTCCTAAGTCATCGTTTCGGGCTGACCTACGTAACGTCTGTGGAAGGCGTGGGCATAACCTTGTCCACGGCGCGAGCAACAATCTCAACGTAGTGCTTTGTGTTCATCTCGATGGACTCGACCAGCTTGTGTTCCGCGTTGTCTATCCTCTCCCACTACATCACTGATTAGCGTTGCGTCTGTTGAGACAAGAGCGTTCGACGTACTGCTGCGAGATCGTCAAGGTCAACGGTCATCTCGTCGATTGAGCGGTCGGCCAATTGTTGCAGCATAAGCTTGTACTTGGGCTGTGGTATCCGACGGGCCTCCTTCTCTTTCCTGCGATCCGCGCGCGCTTGCTCATTCTCCTCATCCATAAAGTCGTAATCGTCGTCGCTCAGATCATCTTCGTCGATTGTGATGTTTCCCATAGCAGTCGTGATCGTCTGCTCGGGTGAGGTCTTGAAGTCCTTCAAGAAGGACTCGAAAGCGGCTGCGTTGTCTCGTTAGCATCTATGTCCTCCCTTGCGACTTGTATCTGTGACGGACTTTGCTGTGCCTCATAGTCATGAAGCGGCTTGAGCTCGCGAAGCGCCATGATGAATATTCTTTGCTGTACTTCTTCTCGATATGGCGCGGTCGTAGAAGTTGCGAGGTGTTTGAAGAAGGTCTTAAGAGCAATGCGCCGGTCGCAATGCAGAGACTAGGATGGAGGGATGGTGATCAAAATCGTGGGGCTGGTACAATTGGATGCTGGGAGCAGGGGGGTCACTGGTTGGCATGGAAGCGCCTCTTTCGCGAAATGTGCCTGAGACGCGTCTTTTCGCGTTCTCGCGTCACCAGCGCCACATTGCCCATTAAACCTGCATGAACCCCGCCACAGTGTGGCTGCCACCTCTGGACCCTCCGCCGACCGGCTCAAGGTGCGACACGTGCGGGCTACCTCGGCTCCAACATCAGTGCGCCGAAGTAGTTGGAGAAGCTTCGGGACTGTTGCAACCTCTCTTGTCACTGAATCTCATTTTGTCGTCAATGGCAGCTTTTGCCTTTGCACAATAAGGATTCTTTCGTTTCACACACACACGAGCGGCCACAACCATGGCACCGAGGAGGAATGCGCCCTCGGCGTCAGCTGAGCTGGCCCTGGTTCATCTGAAGAACTGCCTCGTCAATCTACCGCCGTCATTGGTCTCTTTACTGGTCAATGTGAATACGGTAAGCCCACCAGGAACAAAGAGAAGTTTGAGTCCCGCTGACAACGTCTTCTCAGCCGGCTCAGAATGTTGTCGTCGAATTGAGCTACCGTGCTCCCCCACCACACAACTCGAGTTCCGGAACGAGCGCAGGAGCGCACCACAAGTCTATCTTCGTAGGATGGACGGGTATGCCTAGCAAGAGAAGGGCAGCTGCGCCTGTGTCAAGAGATGGGATCAACGGATCGCGAGGCTCCCGTGACCAGGAGGTTCAGTCAGTTGAGATCGACGCCACGCTTGCGAAATCACTGGACCTAAGCGATGGCCAGAAAGTCACAGCGACAATCCACGTCGACCCCCCAGAGGCGCACACGATCAACATCGAGCCTCTCACGCCGGAAGACTGGGAGATCATCGAATTACACGCTACCTTCCTCGAAATCAATCTGCAGTCGCAAATCCGTGCACTGCCGAACCCAGCCTACAAGTCTGCCGATAGCTCTACATCACATTCCCTGACTCTGCACCTGTCGCCGACATCAACTGCGAGAATAAAGATCACGTCACTCGAGCCCGCGCCGCCTGCCGACTTCGCTTTTGCCAAGCTGTCACCTAATGCCGAGGTCATTGTTGCGCCGAAGACCCGACCGAGAAGCTCGCAGAGCTCTGATCTTCGCAGCGTCGCAAGCACATCGAAGTCGAAACGGAGCGGAGGAAGCACAGTCCGGCGGAAAAGCGCCAAGGAGGAGCGCAAACCAACGTTGTTCCTTCGTGGCGTTGCGCAGGCAGCTTGTTCAGAATGGTTCGATGAGCCCGAGCTTGCCGATGATCTCAGTGTCTGGGTCGACCGAGAAGTCCTTTTGTCCAGCTCCTTCACTGGTATCAATTATGTGGTCGTGGACGTGATGAAGCCAGGCGGCCTGCAAAAGCCCCAGCCCGAGGATGGTACCAATACTCCTGCAGTACCGTCGGCGTCGAAGGTGATCGCTTTCCTGAGACCCTGGGATGACCCGCCAAATGGCCAGACTGTGGCTCTTTCAACACCGTTATGCTTTGCTCTTGGCTCGCCAGCACTCGTAGGTGGTGTGGTGAAGCTACAGCCAGCACCGCCGCAGCTGTCTTCAGGCGCTGTCCGTCAGATCAAAGTCTTTCCATTTACGTCCAAGGCGAAAGTTGGCGAAGGCCTCAAGTTCGGCGGCGAGTCAAAAGCAGAGAAGGAGGAATCTGCAAAAAGATTTCGCAACATCTATGCGGCCAAGGGTCAGGGCTTGTTACATGGACCGCTTACAGAAGGGATCCTTCTCGGCCGGTACGACAGCCTTGACGCGCCTCAAGGTTGGGAGGGTGGTATTGTCAAGTTCGAATTTGGCGCCGACTCGGTGCCAAATGATACATCACGAACTGCAGTCCATTGGTTGACCAGTCTTGATGCGAGAGTAGCCATCGACTTCCAGCAGCCCATTCCGCGCCCAGCGTGGATGAATGACGGTGAAGCTCTTGATGTCGAGCCAGTTCACGATGGCCTCTTGGTGGGAATCGACAAGCTGTTGGAGCAGCTCCACAGCCAGCTTGCTCACATGTCTTCTGTTCTGCTGACGGGTGGTATGGGCTCAGGCAAGTCTTCAGTCGCAAAGTCTTTGGCTCAACGGCTGCGACAGGACTCACTGTTTCACTCTATCTACTTCCCTTGCCGAAAGCTCGTCAATGATGAGACAAGAATATCGACAATCAAAGAGACCCTGACCCGCATATTCATGTCTGCAGCCTGGGGAGCGCGGCTCGGCGGAAGGGCGGTTGTCGTACTTGATGACCTCGACCGTCTATGTCCCATTGAGACTGAGCTGCAAGTCGGAAACGACAACGGCAGAAGCAAGCAGATCAGCGAGATACTGGGCGCCATAGTGAGACAGTATTGCACCCGAGAGACGGGTGTTGTTCTTCTCGCGACAGCCGAGGGCAAGGACTCATTGAACGGCGTGATTGTCAGTGGACATGTCGTTCGTGAGATTATAGAGCTCAAAGTTCCTGACAAGGAGGCAAGACGAAGGGTCATGGAGGCCATTGCCAACGTCGACGCTGTTTCTGCAGACGCTCTTCGAAGCTCACAGAGCGAAGGCAGCAGACCTACAACAGCAGATGGAAGTACAAACAACGACGAGGGTGGTGACTGGATGGATGGAGCTACGCAACCAAGTGCGGATGTCAAGCCGGTAAAGTCTGGTGGCTTTATGCTTGACTCAGATCTTGATTTCCTGGACCTTGCCGGGTCAACAGATGGCTACATGCCTGGCGATCTAGTCGTGCTTGTTTCGCGAGCGCGGAATGAGGCTATCATTCGCTCGATAGGCAGTGCCGCTTCCGATAAGGACGACACACCTATCCTGCTCGGCCGAGCAGACTTTGATCAAGCGCTCAAGGGCTTTACGCCGGCTTCTTTGCGCAACGTGTCTCTGCAAAGCTCAACCACCACTTTCAAATCTATTGGCGGCTTACAGGAGACACGTCGCGTTCTCTTGGAGACCCTAGAATATCCTACGAAGTATGCGCCGATCTTTGCACAATGTCCTTTACGGCTCAGATCAGGTCTGCTTCTCTACGGATATCCCGGTTGTGGCAAGACTCTTCTAGCCAGTGCCGTGGCTGGAGAGTGCGGCCTCAACTTCATCAGCGTCAAGGGCCCAGAGATTCTGAACAAGTACATTGGTGCGTCAGAAAAGAGCGTTCGTGACCTGTTCGACAGGGCACAGGCGGCCAAGCCATGCGTGCTCTTCTTTGATGAGTTCGATTCTATCGCTCCGAAGCGTGGTCACGATTCGACAGGTGTCACAGACCGAGTTGTCAATCAACTGCTCACGCAGATGGATGGTGCTGAAGGTCTGTCCGGAGTATACGTTCTCGCAGCTACTTCCAGACCGGATCTGATCGATCCTGCGCTCTTGCGTCCGGGTCGGTTGGACAAGTCACTTCTCTGTGACATGCCATCTGTAGAGGACCGTCATGACATTCTGAAAGCCTTGCTGCACAAGGTGCGACTTTCTGAAGAGCTTGTCGAGTCGGAAGAGGCATTACTGGAAGTCGCGCGGCGCACGGAGGGCTTCTCGGGTGCTGATATTCAGGCGCTCGTTTCCAACGCCCAATTGGAGGCCATCCACGATGTTCTCGACGTGAGCAGTCCTGCTGGCAACCCAGCGCGAACAAACGGCACGACCAACACCAAGTCGAAGGCTGCGCCCAGCTTTCTCCAGTTCCAGTATGGCTCAGAACTTGCATCCGTCCAAGAGGCGACTCCGAAGAGCCAGGCCGCAGCCAGCCTCGAGAACGCAGCTATCACTGCCAAGCTGGAGGAGATCAAACTCGCACGGAAGAAATCGAGACATATTCAGCCCCCTACTTCGGGTGCTGATGCAAATGGCAAGGCTGGAGCGACTGAACAGCGAGAAGTCGTTGTTGAATGGTCACACTTGGTCAAGGCATTGGACAGCACCAGAGCTAGTATCAGCTCGGAGGAGAAGGACCGTCTAGGAAGGATATATCACGAATTTGTGGTTGGTAGAAGTGGGCAGATGAAGGATGGGCAGGGGAGTATGGAGATTGGAGGTAGAAGTAGTCTGATGTGATGTGATGTAAAAATAGAGAGGCAGCAAATTGCCGTATATGTTCACGAGTTTCCCTCCACTGTCATATATATATATCCTCGGCGCCAAGGTAGTTCGGCGTGGCAGAAGCTTAAATGGAACGGATCGTACCGAAGCGTATCTGAGACCCAGAATCGTCAATGGGGTTCATCAAGGTCACTAGGACGAAGCCTTTCTTTCTATGAGCCAACAAAGCAGTGTTACTAAACAACCTTTGGCCAAAATAGTGGTAACGAAAGTCAATGGTATAGAATTGACGAGAGTCCACAGTGAGGCACCAAGCGACAGAGTACAATTGACTCCAGGGACCTTGCTTCGGTCAAAATCGAAAGATCCATGAACTTGAGCCAACAATCATGAATTTATCATCTCATCGGTCTCAAAGTTTCGGACATCGCATCATGTGCCAATGACCGTAGCGATGGCGGCCTCCCAATTTGCCGCCAGAGATGCCCGCTTATTATGCACGACGAAGGTTGCTGCAGACCCAAGTGCTTTGCTGTTCGCATGCACGTCTGCAGCCAGTCGGAGAGGTGCATAACTCAAGCCACTTTTCTCGACTCGCCTATCGCCTCTTTGTTGCCCAAGTGTCTACAGGGATTTGCTACAGTTTTTCGGGGTTGGAAGAGGGATGGACAGGGTACAGAAAAGTGACCTACAGATCGGCGGAGCCGAACCAGCCTCCCCATAGGCAAACATGCAAAGGTCCCGGTTCCCTCCTCTTCCTGCAAAACTTTATTCTATTCGGAGCTGTCGCAGGCATAATCCTTGGTATTGATTCTTCAGCGATTCTGCACTCGATTGTTTTTGACAGTATTTTTTTTCAATTGTGCCATAATGAAAGCGTGAGGAGCACCGGGAACGTCTAAGCTGAGGTCACCAAGCGGGGGAAGCTGGGCCACAGTTTAAAACGGAATGGACAACGGTCGCCAACGGCCCGGAGAAGGAGCTGCCGACAGAGGAGGCCCAAGAACCTCGAGGCTGCCCGCCTACAATGTCGAGGATCTCTACCCAGACCCAGGCGCCCTTACCGATGCTTGGGCACGGTACATGAGGGAGCGCTTCGGACGCCGGGAGGACTTCTACGAGCGTCTCAATGCCACGGAGCAGGAGCTTCTTCGCAAGGAGCTCCGTCGCATTCGATGGTTCCGAGAGCACTTCAAAGACTATCGCATTGCATCCGCAGATCGACTGCCATTGGTCGCTCTACTGGATGATGCCCGGAGCAAGTGGCGAGAGATCGCCTCGCGTAGGGCGGAGGAGCTGCTGGACACGGTGAGGAAGGAAACGGAGAAGAATGGCGACACCGTCAGAAGATCCAGAGATCGACAGATTCTACTCATGGTGCAGCACTGGCTTCGTCATGAGTATGCTGTTCGTCAACATGCTGTGCTGCCGGAATCCTTCATGGGTGATCTGGAAGCTGCAAGCGAGAACAAGAGCTCAGCTGAGGATGACCCAGAGAAGCCAAACTACGGTTACAATGGCTGGCTCATCGTCTGGGACCAAGACAAGGGCGGAGTATCTTCTGAACACCCGTTGGTCCATGGCAAGTTCCCACACCAGAAGATATCCATCCAACAGCTCCTGTACAACAAGGAGAACACACCCCTAAAGCGCACCTTGAACAAGAAGCAGCTGCGATACTTTCATCTGCCAGCCAACAGCATGAAATGGGTCGAGGTGAGTTATGACACCATTTGCAAGTATCTCACAAAAGAACAATATTGACCCAGAGCTATGCAGGATGCCATGTCAAGATACTATGGAGAGGACGGAGTGCAGTTCGACGGCAAGATGGCAGATACAAACACCAAGTCTAATGCACAGCGACTGCTTCGCAACGAGCTCTGGAGAGGTCAACAAAGAGGCGGGCATAATCTTCCTCCACACTCTCGACAAATGGGAGCGCGTTGTTCGGTCGTGCCATCTGCTCCTTGGCCATCACGTACAGAGACCAGGAACAGCACAGTGACTGGCAAGGACATCGTCATGTTTGTGAGTGAAGCACCATGATATAACACCAGGTGTAGTGCTGACCTATCGACTGTTAGATGCCGTTCCTCCACTGGGAGGTGGAGAAACGGCTTTACCGCATGGCTCAGTTCGCTGAGATTGCCAAACGCCGCAAAGACTTTCAGGAACGCATCCGTCGCGCCAACACTCTCCGCTACAAGGCCCGTTTGGCTGACGTCGCGCGTCTCCAACAGTCAAAGCCCCAGCGTCCACAAACGTGGTACGACAATGAAGGGAGACAGTCCAAGTACTCCATGTATTGGCGTCCACGTCACCCCCTTGCAAAGTACTTCTGGCACGCTGCAAAGCTGTTCCAGATCATCGACGAGGCAGCAGATGGAAGATTAGTCGAGGATCATCTATTTGAAGAGTCGCCACTGCATATGCGGAGAACTCTGGAGCAGTTTTACTATTGGACTGCACCAGACACCACAGGGAGGGACAAAGAGCAGGTAGTCTGCAGAGGCACGAGGACGCAGAACGAAGATCCAGACGCAACTGCCAGGCTGGTCATGGTAGACCAGTTGTGGCTCTGGATTCTGGACGAGAGTGAGTCCAGGAAGAAAAGCTATGACGAATTACAAACACTGACCCTGAGAAGATACCGTAATATCCTGTTTCCCACGGCGATGGGGACGAAACAATCCAGACCCGTCGGCTGTTCATCGAGGCATCAGAGACCGGTTCAAAGCGCTGGACGTCGACGAAGTGAGGAGCGTGTACGATTTGGCTGGCTTAGTGGTCGATGAATGCTCCAAGGTTTTCTTCGACCGGACGAAGCCCCTCGATCAACGACCTGACGTTGTTGACCTCTTCAGCTCAGCCATCTCTAATACTGTAAGTTTACGTCTGATCCCTTGGAACAAACGTGCCATATCTGACAATCATAGGCCGAGCGCAAGACATACGCCTACGAAGCATTCGGCAGAGACATTAGCCGCATCAGCTCCGATACCCTCGAGTCTGCTGAACAACTCCTTCGCAAGTCACTCAACATCGGTGTCGAATGGAACATCCTTGTCGAAGCCCAAAATGTCATCGAAGAACTCCAAGTCATGCAGGAGATCTTCACACAGCAAATCAACGTCCTCAAGGATTGCCACAAAGCTTTGAAGACCATTCACTGGAACCCTTCGCCGAAGGTCAACTACTTTGGTAAAGAAGACTCCTTCTCAGCATCCTCATATTCAAGTACCACTCCGGGCGACGCAAGTCCCCTCTCTCCAAGAGCTATTATGAGCAGTGCAGAAACTGCCGGTATGTTGCAGGAGGCAGCGATGGACAGGATGATGAGCTTGATTGCGGATATGGAGCAGAGGCGGGAGGAGCTGATCAGCATGGAGAAGCTGCAGAACAAGACGCGGTCACAGTTGCGAGAGCTGCTGGACATGAAGCAGCAGCAGTCAAACATTATCGAAGCCAAGGCTGCTATCAGGAGAGCAGACGAGTCGGTGCTTCAGGGTCGGTCGATTGTGGTGTTCACTGTCGTCACCATCTTCTTCGTAAGTTCTCATACGCTGTCCCTGCATATTATGCAATGACCTTATCTAACAGCATGTTAGCTGCCGCTTTCATTTTTCGCCAGTGTGTTCGGCATGAACGCCCCTGAAATCAGCGAAGATGGCATCATGCCTCTCCGCAAGCAGTTGACCCTCATGTGTGAGTCACCAGAATTACAAATCAACGTGTACATCAGACTGACACCACTTGCAGTTGGCATATCCGCCGCCGTGATCTTCGTCTCCCTCTCCCTCGCCTTCAGCACCTGGACCCGAACCATTATCACCGTTCCTCTCAGCCTTCTCTACGCCCAAGTCACCGACCGCCTCGGATGGCGCAACCGCACCTCAGCCTACAACTCCACCACGCTCAAGAGTATCCAACGCGAGCGTCTTAAGCAGCTAGACTCGCGTGCCATGGCCAGACGCTTGACCGAGATTAGCAGCCGTGCGAGGGATATGTCACCATTCAACCACCATCATCATCAGCCTCACAGGGAGGGCAGGTCGGAGGAGGAGATGCAGCAGAAGAGCCCGACATGGACCCTGGGCAAGTTCTCGGCGAAGAACGGTGTGTTTAGGAGTAAGCGGTTAGAGGAGGATCCGGGGTCTGTTTGATGAGAGCACGATCTTATGAACTTTATGACTCTAGAGCGTCTATATGAGCGAGCACATACCTGTCATTCCCGAATATACTGCCATGCAATTGTTGTCAGCACATATCATCGCGTTATCTCAAGCGTCAAACACAGTTAGTGCGAACTCATAGTCTAATGATCCTAGATTCATGTCCCCTCGTTCTAGCTTTCATCTGAACTCCGATTGCAAAGAAATGTTCGCTCTTCTGACCTCATGCATTCGTCAAAGCCTTCGTTATAGTCATCCATCGTCCCCAAACTTGCGCCTATTCCCCGAGATGTGAGTCAGTCAACGTATGTGTGCAGATGTCTGCATCCCTGCCGTTCAGAGCTTAGGCTCATCAAGCAGCTCGCGTACTAACGCGAGAATTTCGGCGTGAATCTCCTTCTTGGCTACAACCATACCACGGTTGTTGAAGAAACTCCTGCCAGCGCCAAAGTCCATCTCCTTCCCATCGAGGTCTGTGACTTTGCCACCGAGCTCGGTGAAGATCAATTGAGAGCCGGCATGATCCCAGACGCGGACGGCCACAGGTTCGACGTTCTTTCTAGGAACGCGAATCTGGAGGTCGCCTCCGCCAAGAATGAGTGAGGCATAGCGCATGTGGGAAGACCAAACATTGGTGCCTGGATCTGATGTACCCAGCTTGCGAGCAAGAGCTTCGGGGATGTCCTGGCGAAGTGCTTTACTTGCAGTGCAGCCAACGAAATGGAGGTTGTTGATACTCTTCGGGGAAGGCAGAGTCTTCAGAACCTCACGGGATGAGAGTGTGCCATTCGCGCTGACGGAACGTATAGTAGCGCCGTGGCCTTTCACAGCGGTGATAATGACGCCAAGGCCTTCCTTGTCGACCGTGGTCTCGCTTACGCGACCATCCTGCAGCTTGAGGTTCGGGCAGCCCATAACGCCGACGACCTCCTTGCCATCCTTCATGAGCGCAAGCGATACGGCGTATTGATGTCCCTCAAGGAAAGCCTTGGTTCCATCAACGGGATCCATGATCCAATAATAGCCTTCACGGCCACCCTTTCCTTGTCCACCTCGATCGATCATATCCATCATCACTTCCGCTGTTGCGGGAGAGGCGAGGGTAGCCGGGCCCTCACCATTGGATGTGGTTGGCAAGTCTACAGAAGCAACGAGACCGAAGACCTTCTCTCGCAGTTTCGCATCGTGGCGCAGCTCGGTGGCATCTTCCTCGCCGAGAACGCCATGCCCCGGGAAAGCCGCCTCGATAGCACTGATGAGCAATGCCTGAGCAGCAAAGTCGGCCACGGTCACAGGTGTCAGATCTGACTTGGAAATCTCGTCGACGGTTGATAGGACCTTCTTGGTCAGAACACAGGCGCGAAGAACGGCGAGCTCGGCGATATCTCGCTCACGAGAGTAAGTCGGCGCAGCCATGGTGGAGATCAGAAGAGAAAGTGCAAAAGCCACAGGAACCGTAAGCAAGCTGAAGCCAAGGCGGTAAGGACTGCAAATGACAGCGCAGAAAAAGCGTCAGATTTTACATGTTCGGAAGCGATCATGAGGAGTTGCTTACCTGAAGTGACAACGTGCCCAGGTCACGAGTCGAGGGAGACCGAAGTAGTCAAAAGCCAGTTTGTGATTGCCGCGCACGGATGTGAAGTTCAAGGACCAGGCCGCCGAGAAAGGCTACGCGCCGACCTTTACTTTATAGTCTCTTTGGCATGAGAAAATTCAGATGTGATCGATAGAGGGTTGTACGAAGCTGAAAGGGGATCAACGTCGTAAGGTGAGATGAGGTGCGGTTGTAGATGAATCAGAAGGCAACGCAGCCTAACTATAGTGGGTTGCGAGGGCGGAACGGCCAAGCCCAAGTTCTCTCCTTGCAACTTCGTCGGTTGTTTCCGTGACTGAATCAAGTTGAATGCTTTGAAGTTGGGAGAACAAGGCTGGCACCCTTACGTATGTATGTATAGTCGATGAAATTTTCAAGAGCCTGAGGACGACTCTGCTGGTGCGACGGCGCACCGTAGTCTGTGAGTTGGTTGTGGCTATGTTCGGAGATGGCGAGGGCGAGGGCGGGCTGATTCACAGTACCCTTCCAGTTAGCACGCACGCTTGGGCTGCGGCCTGCTGTTGGGCATGTGGTGTTTGCCGATACTGGTCATTCCTATTCTTGCCATCATTTTTGGCGTAATCAGTCGGGCGACTTTTGATTGATCCCTTGTCGGCACCGCCTCACGTGGTCAATTGCCACGTCGCGACATTGCTGACGATGTCCGAGTCAGTCGCTTGCTGGTGCGAATGATCAAGGGAAGCTTGGGCACGATTTGCAGCCATCTGCCTGGATTAATGAGAGGCTAGGATCCGTCGCTTCGGGGGTCGGACGGGAGCATCATACCTGCAGCATCCCGCGGGGGTCTAAAGACTTGTGCTGTGTGTGTTTGACCCATTTGCATGCTGCGGTGCGGGATGACAGGGCTGTGTGCGAAGGTGTAAATGCCTCTTGCTGCCATGTCATGCTGCAGGGAATCTGGAACATGGATCTTGATGAACCTTGTGCTGGGCGTCATCGCGAGGCTTTCACAGGGCGGTCTTCTCGTTCATGTCTTTTCCGAGGGGAAGGATTCGTCGCGAGTTCCGCCTGCCTTTGTTCCTTCCTCCCCCAACTTGCCCTCGTCCCTTCCCAAGGTAGACCATATTTCGATACCTGCTTAGTTCCTTCCATCCTGGTGCCTACCTCGCAGTGCTCCATGACGAAATGATTAGCGGCCTGCTAAGAAATGATCACCGTTCTGAGAAAAGTCTTTCTTCTTGGGTCTTGGTAAGCTCCTACTTCTGACCTTGCGAGCGTCACCGGACGGTGTAAAAGCAAGCGGCTGGGAATCATTTCAAAGAGTATAGAGAGTGTAGATAGAACCACGACGTTCGAGACAATGAATAATAAGCACAAAAGTATGTATCTTATTACGGTATGTATGATCAGAGTAAATACGCTGATATGTATAACGCTCGATATGCCTTTCGTCCAAGTCGGCATCTTCCAGCCACTGTTGCTTAGTGCTTGGTACCAGCAACCTCAACTTCAACTACATACGTTTTATCACCAAGACGCAAGAGGACTGGATCACCACCTTTTCCGCACGTCACTTCTGTCCCGAAATCCAACAGCTCATCGATGATATAGACATCTTGCTTGTTGAAACTCTTCACTGCTTCGCTTGAGCATAACTGTCGAACGCGAACCTGCAGGTCGCTCGGACCAGCCGATTTCTGGCCGTCGTGTTCGATCAGGACTTGCAAAGTTTCTCAAGGATGAGTACAGACGGTGTGTCCTCGCGGCAAGCGTATCCATTCCACTGAGTCCCCTGGTCCCGGACTTCTTCCAAGGGTATTGCCGGTGGCTGACGCTGCCATGTCTCCTTCTACATAATCATGGATGCCTCGTTCTTCTCCGTTTACCGGTGTGTTGTCTTGAAAATTTTCGGGAGCTCTGGCTCCAAGACCGTCCTGAAGGTTGGTCCGGACGGTTCCTTGGGTTTCTCCTTCAGGAGGAAGTTCACGAGGTTTGTCAGTCGTCTCTTCGTTTCCTACGGTAGTTTGTATCTCCGAAACCTCTATCTCGACCTCCTCCTGTTGGGGCTTCTCGTTCACTTCCAGTAGAGGGCTCATAACAGTCTCCAGAGGGATCCTGTGCACTGTGGCGCTACTCTCGCAATCGGCGATCGGGCCCTTGCGTATGATACCTGACTCAATGCGCTCTTTCAAGGAGTCAACAATGTAGGTCTCGAGTTATCTCGCAAATTTGTTGTGCAGGTCGTCGCAAGCTGTTGACGGCAGACGCCAGCCTCGATAGATCCGTCCATGAGACCGTCCTGGCTCGTACTCCCCTGTGCAAGCGATGAGTGCATTACACAAATAACATGCCAATTTGTTTGACTCGATCACTCGAGGTGGTTTCTCCAAAGACAGGCTCTTGACATACCACAGAAGCTGTACTTCGGCGTGGACTTTGGCGTCTACACCCTGAGCTGTGCTCAGACTGGCCTTGAACTTCCAATGTGACTTTGCCACATTCGAGGTTGCGCTTTGCAAAAGTCTTGACAGCTGGTCTTGCTTGAACTTTCCATTCGAGACGCGCACGAGGACTTTGTCCGCTGGTGCCTTATCTGGTTGCACAATATGCTGAAGGTCTTTCTGATTCAGAGAGACACGAACAGTCTTGATGTTCAGAAACAGAGCATTGTTTGACGCGAGCTGTGCTAGGCGATTTGCACATGTCTGATAACGACCAATCTTGCGTATAGTGTCACAAAGGGATCGTGCTTTGCTGGGGTCATATTTCGGTAAATTCGCCGCCAAGTTGTCACGGAGGAAGCCTTTGAGATCTAATTGTCTTTCCCAATCGCAGCAGCATCGAATGAGAATTTTCAGATCTTCGTCAGACACATTGGTGTTCTTGGTCGCCTTGTGTGATGTTATCCCGAGGGATCTCAAGTTGGCAAGGAAGACCCTCGCTTCTGAGATGAATGTCTTCTGCGTCTTGTTCTGTTTCTTTGCCTGCAGTATCTTAATTGCCTCATCAATATGACTGGGTAGCGAAGTTGCATCTTGCCGCCATACTCGCTGCAAAACTTTCGTTTTACACATGCGAATGACCAAGTCTAGAAGCCTCGTTTCCAACTGCACTTCGAATACTGAGTTCCTATTAGCAGGTGGGCAGTGCAACGCTAAGTACGTCGAGCCTACGTGTATCCGCCATGGTCATCGCCGTTGTTATTGAATCGAACCCTCGCTTGACTTCGTCGAGATATGTCGGGCTAGACTTATCCTGGCTTGCATTCGCAGCGACAAGTACTCGAAGACAACCGTCTTCGGTCTCATGTACAGCAACAGCCGTGATCCTCGTCGGATCATCTCGAATACTCGACAAAAAGGCCATGTCCGAGGCGAACTCTCTTTCGATTTCGAGGCTGATTGAGTAACCTTGTGTCATGTTCCGCTTACATGGGACCGGTCGTACTGCTACGCTCGGATTCTCTGCAAGTGCATGCAGGAGAGCAACGTCTTCTGCAATTCGCGTTTGTATCGCTGCGGTGACTGCCATATTGCAGTGCGGCTCGTTTTCTGGCTGTCACCGTTCCATAGAGGAAGGAGAAGATTGAAGGTATCATCGTCCGTCTCGAGCGACAGATGGCGGACTATCTTCCCTTCATTACCTCCGGACAGCTGAAAGCTGCAGACTCAGTCCCTCGCTGGAGGCGTTCACGGTGTAGCCCTGCAAACAGTACCGGTCGGGGAAGATGGCCGCATGCTGCGGGTGGCCTTCCTATGCATTGGGCATCTATCATGTCGGCCAATGGCACCAGGCTCTAAGCCAGCTCGCCTGCTCCCATGCCGGTCGGTCACCTTGTGTTGCCCAAAATGAAGCCACAATCACGTCGTTAAGTCACAAGGCACTGTCGAGGCAGAGATGAGCAAATTGCGTGTAATGACATTGCGATAGCATTTCACATGACCGTTATTCTAGTGTATGGCCACGCCGCAGCCGTCTAGTGTTGGTGGCATGAGACATTCGATAGGTCCCGCAGCTGCATGAACTTTTGACGATGTCTTCCGTGTGTTCTTGAATCGTCGCTGCGAGCATTCAAGCCGACTTCCGAGCAATGACCCTCGAACAGATTGTCGCAGGTCTGCTTTCAGTGCAGACGCAGGCTCAGTCGCAAAGACAAGGAACATCAAAACACCTAAAACCCTGTATGACATGATATCCCCTGGGTATGATGGTCCGACATGGGTCAAAAACGAGGCCGACCATGATTGTTGTTTACCTCAACGCCAAACGATGCAGAAAATTCAAACGCCGACATCTCGTCATGCGCACTTGGCCATGAGCACAAGCTTGACAACGGTATCAAGGCTTACGTATGGGAGGATCCATTCGCAGCCGCTGAGCTCGATCCACCCTGCTTGGATCGAGCGTTTAGTGCTCGATACATACCGCTCAGCCGCTTGCCGGTGACGCTCTTACTGGTGTCATCGACAGGCCACAGAGCAGCCAGAAAGTCCCTGGAGGTGAGTTAGCGAATCGATTGCTTTTAGAGACGGAGTGCCACTTACCAGAAGTTGTTCTTTAGTCCGTCATTGTCATCGAGGCTTTCGTCCATAAAATTTCCAATTACCACAAGTTCGACGCCGAAGATCGAAGCCCGCTCCTTGCTTGACTTGACACTGTCCTTGGTCGTAGACAAAATCCGCTCGAAGTTCTCCCGTACAGGCTTCAGCAGGTACCAGATCATCGCATCATTGTCTCTGTTGCGCTGGTCCTTGTCATCACCGATGCGTCGCAGCTCATCCAGTCGTCGCAAAGCCTTGACTCTGCGGTCGTCTTGAGGTCGGGCATCATGGGTGCGCTCGCGTTCTCTGTCTCGGTCGCGTTCGCGGTCACGATCGCGGTCCCGCTCACGTTCACGGTCACGTCCATAGTCGCGGCCGTTGTCGCGATCACGATCTCGGTAATCACGCGAGTCCCGGCGGTCACGATCGCGCTCTCTCTCCCGGTCACGATCTCGGTCGCGATCACGGTCACGCTCACGGTAGCCGAGCCGGTCGTCATGACGATGTTCGCGATGGTCTCTGGCATGGTCGCGGTGATAGTCATCGCGATGGCGAGGTTTGTCGTTGCGGCGATCGTCCTCGTCTCGGTAGCGACGGCGGTCAGTACGGTCGCGGTCATCGCCGTATTTGCTGTTCCGACGAGGATCCTCCACCCGGCGGTGTTTGCTGCCCCGGATGTCATCGTGTGAAGGCTGCTTGCGCTTGTAGTCAGGTCGTGGGGTGCCCTTGTCCTCGGCATTCGCACGAGGGCGGGTGGACTCCCCATGGGATGGCTCCCGCTCTCGGATCTTCTTGGCAACCGCAGGGGCTGGTGATCCTGTGCCGCTGCCGCGGTGACCGTTGGACAAGGACTTCTTGGTGGCGCGGTGGCCGTCTCCATGCTTCGGAGCACCGGAGTGCTTGGCCTCCAGGACAGAGAGGAGGTACTCAGAGCGACGAACCAGATGAACAGCTCCGGGTGCCTTCATCTTGTCGTTGCCCTTGCTCCGTTCTTCCTTCTTGCCGACTCTGTGTTCCTCCAGGAAGAACTTGTCCTTCATCTCAAGCTCAAGATCGTCACGAATCTGGACCCAAGCGCCGAAGCCGTGGCGATCAATGCCAGCGAGGAGCATACCGTCTTCTTTCGCACCCCACGGGCAGGTGTAGTTCGCAGCTTTCGTGGCATCTGGCAGACGGAAAGATTTCCAATCCGAAGCCGACTGAATAGCTTTGCGCAGGAGCTGCAGCTGCTTGGGACGCTCGATGGCGGTCTCTGCGTTCACTTTCTTCAATTCGCCAAAGTCGATTAGGACAGCCTTCTTATCCTTCTTCGTCAGGATCTTGCCCATCTTCTTCTCCTCATCGGCGAGCTTATTGCTGTTGTCTTCGAGGGCTTGCTCTGCGGCTTTGATGAAATCGCCCAGCACAGTCTTCACGAAATCCGGGTCCCTGTCTCCGAGCTTCGCCTCCTGGATGATGTCTTCGCTACGATCGTCCATCGAGCCGAAGCGGAAGTACGCCTTGATCAGATTTCGTTGCTCTTTGTCGTTCAAGGGTCGCTTGGGATCCTTGTTGAGGGCCTGCTGTTCCTCTTCTTCCTGTTGCTGCTCTCGTTGACGCTTCTTCAGGCGATCTGCACGGTCTGTCTCCTTGTTTCGACTTTTGATGGTGGCTCTCCTGGGCGCATTCTCTTCCGCAAGCTTTGCTACGTAATCATCATGCTTCTTCTTCTCTTCTTCGGCTTTGATCTCGGCGATCTTTTCGGCGGGAATGATCTGATCCCAGTCGAGGTTGATGTCGTCGACTTTCACATCTGTGACTTGCATGAAGCTGTCCCAGTCGATGCCACCGCTACTGAGGTTGATCTTGTCGTCCACCTTGGTCTTGGTGACTTCGGCATTCTCGAGAATGGAGTCAATGTCCAACTGTTCGAGACGCTCCTGGTTTCCGCTCTGCTCGAACATCTTGGAAGAACGCATCTTGAGGACCATCTGGATATCCTCGGAAGAAGATGGTCCGTCGATCTTCAAGCCTTTCTTGTTCAGTTCCTCTTTGAAGGCTGCCTTGCCGTCATCTGTGACTCCAGCCTGGATTGTCAAGTACTCTAACAGCAGCTTGTTTCGAGCTCTCTCGAGGACTTCTTCCTCGACGGTCTCCTTCGACACCAAGCGGTAGATGTTGACGGGTCGCTTCTGTCCGATACGGTGAGCGCGAGCCATGGCTTGCAGATCAGCTTGGGGGTTCCAATCCGAATCGAAGATGATGACAGTATCGGCTGTCATGAGATTGATGCCGAGTCCTCCGGCTCGCGTCGAAAGCAGGAAACAGAAGTCCTCACTTTCATCCGCGTTGAAGTGGTTAATGGCCATGCGCCGAGGTCCAGCGGCAATTGTACCATCCAGACGCTGAAACTTATAGCCACGTAGGCTCATGTAATCACCCAAAATATCGAGCATTTTGACCATCTGACTGAAGATCAAAACGCGGTGACCGTCTCTCTTCATCTTGGTCAGAAGCTGGTCAAGAAGCATCATCTTTCCGCTGCTCGCGATGAGGCCCTTGATCTGGTCTTCGCGTCTCGTACTCCCGGCCAAGACACGCTCCTCTGCGCCGGGGAACATGTAGGGGTGGTTGCTGACTTTCTTCAGCTCCATCATGATGTTGAGAAGCGAATTCTTGTGACCGCTGTTCGCGTCACTGAGAGCAGAGTAGTTCCTGGTAAGGATGTTCTTGTAGTAGTCCAACTGCACGTCAGAAAGCTCGACACGAATGATCTTTTCAGTCTTCGGGGGCAAGTCCGATTCAACAGTCTCTTTCGTGCGGCGAAGAATGTATGGTGCGATGGCCGAATGAAGCTGCTGCAACTTCTCCTGGGCATCCACAGCTGAGAGAGAGTCCAGGTCTTCGTCAATGTGAACCTTGCCAGGGTTGAGAAAGTCGAGAAGAGCATCAAGTTCTGCAAGATTGTTCTGAATGGGCGTACCCGTAATGAGAACCTTGCAAGGAATGCCGAAGCCAACCAGTCGAGCGTAAAGCTGCGACTCCTTGTTCTTGAGGCGATGAGCTTCATCGACCGCAAGAACCTGCCATTTGATTGACTGCAGGAATTGCCAGTCTTGCAAGATGAATTCGTACGAAGTGACCAAGACGTTGAACTTCGGCTTCTTTGGGTTACCATCGACGAGCAACTCGTGCTCACGAATGGTGTTTCGCGCATCCTCTGGTCCAAGGTAGACAACGTAATTCATGTCCGGAGACCAGTTGTTGAAAGTGTCGCACCATGCGGGAATGACACTGAGGGGTGCAACAACAAGAGATGGTCCCTCCTGCCGACGTTCATTTCTGAGCCAGCTGAGGAATGAGACTGTCTGGACCGTCTTTCCGAGGCCCATCTCATCAGCGAGGATGACATTGTTGCCGCGAGCCCAGTTGAGACAGAGGAAGTTCAGACCCCGGAGCTGGAACTGCCGGAGCTCGCCACCCACGATGTAGTCCGGTTGTTTCTCGAGCTTCGTCATTCGCGAGCGCGTGTCGATATTTGTCTCCTTCCGGTCTGATTGCCACGACCTGGACGCGCGGTCCAAGTACTGGTCGATCTTGTCTTGGAATTGGGCGCTGATGTCTTCTGCCGTTTCCCAGGTGCACTCCTCATACGTGAGACCTTTCCACTTCACGTAGTACTCGTCACCCTCATCGCCGTCGCGAACAGCCACGACTCTTTCGACCTTTGTGTAATCTTCGAATGCCTCTTCGTCGCGTTCCCGGTCGAGGAAGAATTGCTCTTTGGTCTCGGGAGGTACGTCGTCGCCGAATCGGATCTCGAGTTCAAGTTCCACACACTTGCGATAGTAATTCTCGACCTTGCGGAAGCCCCGAACGTTACGAAGCGTTTCAATCGTCTCCCAAGTGTCGTGAAGATGTGACTTCCCTTGCCACTTGATGTAGTACTCGAAATCGTGACGACTGGAGTCCCATGCCAGCTCCTGATCTGCCCTTATGCGGTGCTTCACGACCTTTTCCACGTAAGGCGAGTCGTCGACGTAGTCTGCCACATAGTAGGAAGCAATCAGCTCTGGGTCTTCTTCTTCTTCCTCGGCGTCACTCTCCTCGTAAGCGCCCTGCTGCACTTGCTGAGCTGCACGGCGACTCGACCATCGCTTCTCAGCAAGCGCCATCTCGGGCTGTGCTTCTCGTTGACGGCGAGCCTTTTTTCTGCAGGCTTTTGGCCCGCGCCCCGCCGTAGACATCAGAATCAGAGTCGGAATTCTCGGGCGAGGGCTGTCGGGCAGGCGTGCCCCGTTTAGAGGCTGGGATCACCGGTCAGATAGGGGCAAGAGGCTCCAGGGTTCAGGCCGTCAGCTGGTCACTCACTAGGACGAGATGTCTCTACTCGACGGCGTTTTACAACGCGACGGTTGACGGGCGCAGCATCTTCGTCTGAGTCATCAGAATCCACCTGTATCGTGCTTCTGTCAGCTTCGGGCACTATTCGGGGTCATGTCGTTCTCGTCAATTCGTACCACTTTTCGTTGCTCTCGAGGGCGAGTCTTGAGGACGTTAGTAGAGCTCCAGCAGGTTTGTGAGAGGAGGGCATACGCTTCGTCGGAGTCCATATAGTTCAGGATTTGCCTTGATGTATTCGTCCTCGTCGACCTTTGCCTT
The DNA here is from genome assembly GCA_021347865.1 of Sarocladiaceae sp. CBMAI 1973. NCBI lineage: Eukaryota > Fungi > Ascomycota > Sordariomycetes > Hypocreales > Sarocladiaceae > Sarocladiaceae sp. CBMAI 1973. Next base: position 65,104 of record WNLN01000158.1, read on the forward strand.
GCGCTTCGGCGGGCGGGACGACTCGCTGGAGCTGGCGCGAGTCGGAGTCGGGAGGACATCGTCAATTACCTCGAGGTCGTCCTGGTCCTCGTGGCGCGAAGGTGAGCTTTGTTGCATGTCGAAGTCGCCATCGTCAGAGGCATTGTCATCGGCAGACGCATCGCTTTCCGACATGGCATCATTCTCGTCCAAGTGGACTTGTCTTGACGATCCGTTCGCAGCTGGGGCAGGAGACGGTGAAAGTTCGCGGTCGGACTCGTGCGGTGTGTCAGAAATTGCCTCATCATCTAATCGACTTCTCGTCACCAACGTAGAGTCCATTGTATCGTCCGGCGACAGATGTCCGTTAGTCGGAGCACCCGTGGCCGGGACGGACATGGCAGCGATCGTGGGGACGGATGCCTATGAGATTCGACTTGATGTCAGCGGAAATTCTGCACTGGGACGGATGAATCATGGCTCAGGGCAGTAATCTAGAGCTCTACGACTGCCCAGCAACGTATAGCAGGCGGTAAGATTGTCGAGATGATGGAAAAGTATCACTTGTCGCATTCTAGGATCGTATTGTGATGGAGAGGATGACCGATAACCGACGATGCGATTGTGGGCGTTAGCCGACGCGGAGGCCACTCGGGAGTGCTTTCGACGTGATAGTCTATCGAAATTCATCAAAGCAGTCGGCTATTGAGGTCGAGCCGATGCCAGAGGGTCGAATTACGTTCGTACGGAGAGCCGCCGGAGGTGGTTGATGCTGCGGTACCGGCGCGGTACAAGATGCGAGACGCGAGAGGCAAGGCACGCAGGAAGAGGCAGAGAACTCAAAGACTTACAAGTCATCAATGGAAGACCCTTGCAGCTATGACTGAGGAGCAAGCCAAATTGTAATGCTGGTTAACGATGGGTTCGGCAGGGTCTTGCGGCCGATCGGGGAGGAGGGTGTGAGCGAACGGAGAGGTGTAGTGAGAGATGGGCGGGAATGTTACAAAAAAGCCAGTACTGGGTCTGGGCTGGTGGAGAGAAAAGCCGGGCGGTGCGGGAGAGCGCTGGCGGGAAGGTGGTTGGCTAAGGCAGGCAGCCGGTCCCTGTGGCTGCGCGGGTTGAGTGTGGCTGAAGCACACGTGATCACCCCGACGGCCATCTTGACAATGCGGATGCATTATACATGAATAAGCGTATATTCTTGATTGTGCCGAGAGCATTCTTGACTATCAGCTTCTCGTGGCCGCATTGCGTCCTTAGGAGTCCGAAATTCGCCGTGAGCCCAATGTTATGTTATGACAGGTCGTGTCTTCCACTCGGCACGATGATGATTGTAATTGCTTACTATTTCCATGTTTTTCGGGCCTTTGCGTAATGACCAGAGACCCTGTGATAATGAGACACGGCTCGTGTAGCTTTGCGGCATTGGAGTTCTTCTTTCACCTTTGGCGAACAAACAATAAGAAGCCCGCCAGGTGACCCGCAATTATAGCAGTGAGTCAACTTTGTGCTCGAAGAGGGAACCTTTCGGTTCACGCGCGTAAGGCAACGTAGGTAAGAAGTTCCTGCAGTGCAAGCAACCGTTCCAAGTTGAGGTTGTGTGTCGAACCTTACCAGAAGCCGATGACCTTTGCATGTACATGTCTGGCGGACAAGGCAATAGGGTATGCTGTAGGAACAACCGCATTTCAATTACACAGCCATCTACATCGTACGGCCACGTGTTTGTCAAGAACGTTCAATGGGAAGCTTGCAGTCTTGATAACTTTCAGTTTATGACAGCCTCTCGATCAGCGATAATCTCATTCATATACCACAAGACGGTGTTTGAATAGGTTGATGGGTAGGCACCTGGCCGAGCACGAGTGGTAAAAGCCGGCTTCCAGCAGCCTTCCATGCTCCTTAATGCCCACTTCCCACCACGCCCCGCCTCTCTGGCGATTCAGCGACCAGTAAAACCCGCTGACCACTGACACATCGTCACACACACACCCAAAACGAGCAAGACGCTAAATTCTTTTTCTTCCCGCCCGCTTCGTGGCTCCATTGTCTTCTTGTCCATCAACATCCACAACACCAAAGCCACTTCGCAGCAGAACCGCTGTCTCTGCGTCGAAGGCTTTACAGTCTCATCTGCCCGGCCGTTGACCGTTTGACCTTTGCCCGACCTACAGTCACTCTCAGTGTCACCACTTCGAACCCTGTCACATTGCAACCCCGCCATCGACTACCCTACATATAAGAGCTTCTCAAGCTCCCGACCACCGCCGTCATGTCTGACAAGCTCACTCGGTATGTTGAGTTCGCGAGCGAGAGGCTGTCGCAGAGTCTCTGTGGTATCTGTTCGGCTAGCTGACATGTGTTTCTCCGTATAGTATTGCCATCGTCAACGACGACAAGGTACGTTGCAAAAACCCTGCCCTCAACCCCGCGCTGCCCCACCATCGTGACTGACCTCATTTCTACCACAGTGCCGTCCGCGCAAGTGTCGTCAAGAATGCAAGAAGTCCTGCCCCGTCGTTCGCAGTGGCAAGCTCTGCATTGAGGTCCAGCCCGATTCTCGCCTCGCCTTCATCTCCGAGTCACTCTGCATCGGTTGTGGTATCTGCCCCAAGAAGTGCCCCTTCGATGCGATCACCATCATCAACCTGCCCACGAACCTCGAGAGCCAGGTCACACATCGCTATGGACCCAACAGCTTCAAGCTTCACCGTCTGCCTATGCCCCGCCCGGGCCAGGTCCTCGGTCTGGTCGGAACCAACGGTATCGGCAAGAGTACCGCCCTCAAGATCCTGAGTGGTCGCCTGAAGCCCAACCTGGGTCGTTACGAGAACCCCCCGGATTGGGAGGATGTCATCAAGCACTTCCGTGGTTCCGAGCTTCAGAGTGAGTGTCCCGCTTCTTATCTCCATCAGTACTACATCTGACCATTTACCATAGACTACTTCACCAAGCTCCTTGAAGATGACCTCAAGGCCGTTGTCAAGCCTCAGTACGTCGACCAGATCCCCAGGGCCATCAAGGGCGTCAAGACGGTTGGCGAGCTCCTCGAGAGCCGATCAACGCTGGGCAACATGGAGTCTACCATTGATACTCTCGAGTTGGGCCACATTTTGGACCGTGATGTCCACCTCCTCTCTGGTGGTGAGCTGCAGCGTTTCGCCATCGGTACCGTCTGTGTGCAACAGGCAGATGTCTACATGTTCGACGAGCCTTCCTCATACCTCGATGTCAAGCAGAGATTGAGTGCTGCCCAGATCATCCGCTCGCTTCTTCGCGATGACGACTACGTCATCGTCGTCGAGCACGACCTGTCAGTCCTTGACTACCTGTCTGATTACATCTGCGTCCTCTACGGAAAGCCTGCCATCTATGGTGTCGTGACTCTGCCTTACTCCGTTCGTGAGGGTATCAACATCTTCCTTGATGGACACATTCCTACCGAGAACCTGCGTTTCCGTGAGGAGTCTCTCACTTTCCGCATTGCTGAGACCAGCGACGAGTACATTATTGATAGGTCTCGCGCTTTCCAGTACCCTAAGATGGAGAAGAACCTCGGTAACTTCAGGCTCCGTATTG
>WNLN01000159.1:0-68410 GCA_021347865.1 Sarocladiaceae sp. CBMAI 1973
TATCCCCTGTGTGCCTTGCCTTGTGCAACGACTTCCTCAACCACGACGAGCAGCCACACGGGAGCTTCGACGGGGACGCGGCGAAGGCCCTGATGGATTTGCAGCTGTAGGCGTTGACCGAGTCGGCCTCTTTTTATGGTTCATGTCGATCGGCTCGGCTGCCTTGCGGCTACGCTTGCTCGGCTCTGCGGGTTCAAGAGATGCACGAGGTCGCTTCCGGCCATGTTCAGATGGCGCCGACGATTGCGATGGCTCTGTCACGAGAGGTGGCTCGGAGTGTGTCTCGAGTTCGACTTCGACTTCGACTTGGGCCTCAATTTCAGAATCGAGTTCAGGGTCGCCGCCAGAGTCCTGGGCCGACCTGACCCAGTCCCAGCCCGGTTTGTCAACAGCTCCAGGGCCCACGACGTAGTACATGTCGTAGTCGAGCTGCTCACGCGCCATGCCTTTGGGCACCGAGTCCAGTTCCGCCTCGTATGTTGCCCGGGCCTTCTTAGTCATGGTCCCGGCGAGCCTCGCCATCTCGCCCCGCCGGTACTCAAGGATCTGCGCCACGCATGTCTTCCGTTTCCGAAGGTCGGGATCATCCTTGAGCTCCTCTTGGGTTACAGATCGTGGCGGTGGGCTGTCGAGTCGCTGCTGAGGGCCTTCTGGGTCCCCGAGCCAGAGGTTCCAGCTCGTTATAAGCGTCGGGGGCAGGTCCTCAGGAATGTAGCTTAGAGTCTCATCGGGCCACGTCCAACCGGGGCCATCTAAATCTTGGAAGCCGTGGCTGTGCCCTCCGATCCACCATCCATTATCCCGCCAGTCCTTGCAGAGAAGGGCTCTCGAATACTTTAAGCCCCCGAGATGTTGCATGCTATCGTGGAAGACGGAGAAGACAACAAAAGGTCGCGTTAGGAGGAAGGGCAGCCAGCTGTTACGCTCTCCAAGCATTTTCTCAAAGTACTGGCCCTGGCACCTAATGTAATTAGTCCAGGTGTGCATAGTTCTGGTTTCCAGCAGAGACTTGGGCATCTTAATTGCGCGACAAGGGTGGTCCCGGGGATCGCCAATAAGCTTCAGGTATGCGAGGAAGCGTCTCATAAAGAGCAACTCCCAAGTCCACTCCCCATCGTATCTGATGTTTTTGTCGTGTGCTTCACCCTTCCAAGTGGGAATCGGGGGGGCTATCTCAGGCATTCGAGAGGAGAAAATGTGCTCCCATTGACGATAGACAATCTCCTTTGCTTGCGGCCTTGTCAATTGCTTCCCGTTGTGGTCGTCAGCGTGGTGATGTTTTTCCATGACATAGTCCGTCTCAGCCTCGAAGCGCCGGTACAGAGCCAGAGGATAGTTTGAGAAGCTCGACCCATGCGTCAGCCCGACAGTAACTAGAGGCAGGTCGTCGAAATCCTTTTGATACATCATCTGTTCGATGTCCTCGAGGCCCAGACATGGAGTAGCAGGCGTTGTTGTCGCGCCGGGCGGTGGGAGCTCTGGATCGGCCATGTCGCTGGGATTGGGGGCGTCGGCAACCCAGTCCTCTGTGTCAAAGCTGCGTTCGACCGCCAACCAGCCATGTTCAACCTGCTTGCAACGCTCATCGTGCTCTCCGAGCCAGTCGTAGTAGGGCTCAGAAGGGGGCGCGAGCCAGCTTTTGCTGAACTTCATGGTGCAGGACCGCTTCGATCAGAGCTACGACGTGGGTATTTGTCGCTGAGTCTTCTCAAGTCGAGATAGATGGATGCACGGTGATGATGAGCCGTCAGTGTAATCCAAGGCGTCTTGGTGTGTCGTTGGGTTGGTTCGATGGTCGGGTTTCAATTGTTTGCTGGAGGGTTGGTGTGGTTCCTTGGTCGCTTTCCCGGGCGTTGACGGGGCCTTGGCCTGTTATTGTACTCTGGCGAGATTCGACAAAGAATGGCACAGGCTCAATGGCGTGAGCCGAAAATAGATGTTCTGGGGTCAAGCTGAAAGGCTTTTCTTGTTCCAAAGAAGTGATGCTCTGATGACATGTGGGAGTGGGATGGTGGTGGCCAGAGCGCGCGGATGCCCGTAGATGGAAACAAAGTGGCGGGTCATCAAAGAAGAGGCCGCACCGCAGTGTACCTTAACAATAATATTTCTCGCTCTAGCATGTGCCGGTGTTCTCTGACACAAGAAACGATCGATTGTTCCTTATCAGCACCTATTCATGGTCGTGGGGGAAACCGTCATATTATTTCGCACTGGGCGGCGTTCCAGGTTCGTGGTATAAGTGACCAGTCACCTCACCTCACCTCAGCCCGGGCCAGCCACCTGAAAGACCAAGCCCTATGGAATTGCCATTCCAGCTCATGGTTGAGACTCTGACTCTGACTCTGGCAGTTGAGCATTAGTCCCGTTTCAAGATTCCCAGGACGTAGAATTGAGTCCGTCCATCTATGAGCAAAGCGTGCCGGTCTCTTGGCCTTTGCAGCAACGTGAGATGGAGCACGGCGGCACCGTGAAGCTTTAAGAACCTCCTCGGCCATGAAGTGCAAGTCGACGGCTTTCGCAATCATCTTCCTTGTCAGTTCCTTGACCCAGCGCCTCTGTTCCCTACCTCTGTGTCAATCCTCACGTCTTTCTCGTGAGGTTTGGTTGGATCAAGTGGGCTGCGCTGGACGCAACGACACCCCAAGAGCTGTCCCGGCCCTTGCCTTTATCTGTAATCTTTATCGTCACGGCATCTCAGGATGAAAGACCCTGTTCTGCTTCACGTTGTGCCGATGGGCTGTGGTCTTGAGAAGCTGAGTCTATCTCCCAAGAGAGCACACAATACCTCAATCAGTGCCAAGGGTGATGAGGGCCTGGAGGTTGGCTTTCATGTCGCCATCGAGGAGTCTCTGAAGAAGATGGCCAGCCATAAACATGATGAAAACTACGACATCATCACCATCGTCCGGCTTCACCACCAGTTCGACCTTCAAGGTTTCTCTGCCCGAGATTGCCCAGCCACCTTGATCAAGTTCATGTTCGACCCTGCGCAGAAGTGTGTACTTGTTCGCTGCATGGCCGACAGTACGGTCAAGCAAGATCCCTCGGATCGGTTCTCGTCTTGGGAATACACGGCCGAGGGTGGCTCGCGGCCCAGTCCTGTCAACGGCGGCATCAAGGTCTGCAGGTTCTGCGACGATGCCTACATTCGCGTAGGTGCCATCAGGATGCAGCTCGTCTGGACCACCCCAATGCTTCGACCGGGAGAGGAGAGATGGGCTGTACTCAGAAGACATGCCAAGTTCGGGTCCAGGAGCAGGAGAGAGAGCGAGGGACATGATCACTCTCAGTGTGCAACGACGGTGGCAACATCCAAGAGCCCACACCAGACCATTGCCAAGCAGAACATTCTGGAGGGATGGAAAATACACATCGCAGATGGTGCCCTCCAGACACGCGTGTTCAAAGTCAAGACCAATCGAAAGAGACTGGAATGGATTGCGCTCAAGGAGATCCGAGACTTCACAAGGGGAAGCGCAGATGCACAGAAGGAGATCGAAGAGTACACCAGGATCGGCCACCATGTAAGTGTAACCCCGTCATCCTGCTGAGAAGTATGACTCTTGCTGATCTACTTGACGCAGAAGCACATTGTGAGATATCTCGGTCATTACAACCCTCAAACTCCTCAGCAAACTGCCGCGTCCAGGGTCCCGGTAGAAATCTACATGGAATTGTATGACGGGGACGTCCATTCTCTCAACGAAGAGGAACAATTCCAGTGCTCCAACCTATATAATAGAGTAATCCATCAAACTCTTCTGGCCCTCAAGTTTCTGGCTGACAGGAACATATGCCACCGGGACGTCAAACCGAAGAACATTCTCTATCGGCGGCGTCAAGGACAGCAATACCACTTTGCTCTCGCCGACATGGGGTTCGTTCGGGTCATGGGCAAGGGAAATTCGGAAGTCGGGACGACCCAGTATAAGGCACCGGAGATCTACGACCTGGAGTGGGATGCCAAACCAATCATGGACATCTGGTCGCTCGCAGTGACGCTGATGGAGATACACCCTGATAAGCCCTTCGAACTTGCTATGGCGTCGTATACAAGGGACGATGTCAAGAACAAACTCATCGAGTTCGGCCGATGCTTCCCAAAGTATCAGCGCATGATCCAAGTTGATCCGGAGAAGCGTGCCTCGGCGGAATCGCTCCTCCACAGTCTCTTTGACGGTGAAGGATTGACCGTTCGGCGGAGCGCGCGTACCAGCAAGACGAGAGCTGAAGCACGAGCTCAACCACGTCGCTTCCTCCGCTGAGGACAAGCGTATAACATGGGAGGTTTTATCTGTGTGGTTTCCTTTGGGCATAGGCGGTCTATGGCGCACTCAAGAGCAGACGACTTCGCATTATCGGAGTATTTCTAGCTAGTGTTATCACATGTAAACGTCCAAGTTGGTATATATAAAAGTCTGAACAGCTGTCCACCGTCGCTTCATGCCTGACCCGTAGGTTGGATCAGAGCATCCGGTTACTCTTCGCAAGCTTAAGGATCGCGGCAAAGTCACTTCACTACTTAGTCGCTGGCTTAAAACAAAGCCATAAAAAGGCTCCTTTACAATAGACAATGTACTGTATACAACAGATCAACGCAACTCCATCTCATAGAATTAAATGTTTTTGCCCAAAGTCAATGCATCATGGATCGTCAATTGACTTATAGTTTGTGTCGAATGTGCTATAGTAACTCTCCCGGTCGTGGTTGTAGATTGAACTGGATTGGCCAGACCTAAAGAACAGCATGAAAAGAGGCTCACAAACCCCAGAAAGAGCATCTACACTTCGGATTACTTGGCCCTTCAGATGAATGCCCTGCTAGGTTAATACTGGACAGGATGTAACACTGATCGTAGGTGATGTTCTCGCACATGGACGATCTTCAGAGATAAGTCGCCGCCGTGGGCTCAAGGTCAGCTACAACGAAAACGCGATAGGCAACCCGAAGGCTGACAAGGCTGTTGCCATCTATGGCTCCAGAGCTAGCAAGGAAAACCAGAGCTACCTCCTGAGAGCAAATCATCACAATGGTCCGCACCGTAATGAGACTTTTGGCTTTCTCTCTTGGCTGGGAGACAATGCGTCCGATCAAAGGCTGTTATCCTCGACGGAAAGCACGAGTCATCGTCTAAAGAAGTCGGGCCGGATCACAAGGAAATGTCTTTGTACAGCTTGCAGCACTTTGAGAGGGCGTAACATCTTGCAAAGATCAGTGGCTGGAATGGTCCAAGACCGCCTATTTATATGGGATCTGGATATAGTCACCACTATAAGGTACATATCACAATTTATACAGTAGTTAAGCATTTAACTTTAATTTACATCTCTTCTACGTATCAACACTCACACTTTGCAATGCAATAGGTAAGCCTTTATTCTCCCTCTAACCAATACTACATACAACATTAACAAACCTCACCATCCAACTACTGTTCCACGAAAGCAACTTACAGGCAAAACTGTCAGGTTTGCTGTGAGTTATATAAGAGAGTAAGAGGCACGGAGGAATAAATTTGCAATAAAGATAAGATCTTATAGTATTAAAATATTACTCTTCGTTTTTCCTTTTCTTTTTAGGCCTTTTTTACTTCTTTTTATAATTAAATTTAAAAATCTGTTCACACCTTCGCGGCGCCGCTAACAAAGGAAGTCACAAAGGCTCGCCTACAAGTGCGAATCGATCGAGCAAAACAGGAAACATGCTTCCCATGGAGTCAATCCTATCTGTTCAAAGTAAACATGAGTCGGCGATCTGCTGAAACCCCCCGTTTTGGTGAGAGCCGATTGGCTGGACCCAAAACACAGTGTCGGGATAGGCGCATAAGAATCCGACAAAAGCGTCTGCTCTGGCCCTATAAAGTTTCAGTTCAATCCTGATATCTGTGCGAAGTCGATGCAAAAGAATGACACGCAGGGCTTAGCAGATCTTCTTGCAAATGAGAGGTCGCCAGATACAAAGAAGATTGCCATCGTCGCGGGTCAACAGGGCGGTCAAAGTCCCAGCAAACGAAGCAGTCAATAGATGGAACTCCAGGCGCTGCAGTATCATCCTAGCACTACAAGTATTACTACCTATCCAGTCCGGGTCTTCGATACACTGATTACGGTATGCGGTACACGCAACATCTGAGTATAGTAGCAGCCTATTGGTCTTGATGGGCAGTCCAGACGCTGTCTAATCCTGGTCGAACAAGCAAGCAACGACCGCGCTTCCCGAAGCGGGCGCAAATCTCCGGCATGCATCCGCGCGCCTGTCAAGTGGCATCCTCACCATGGCTTGCAAGTTCCCATGAATGTGTCAAGGAGTGGCCACTGCCGTAGCCTGCTGCAAACAAAACATGCTGCCGTTTGAAAGGAGGCTGGCTGTTCCTCCCAACGGCCCCGCGGTGAGACATGTGGAAGGCCGCCACTTGCCGATTGGATCATGTGCAAGTCTCGAGAATAAATGCGGGAGAAGGAAGATGACGGAAATGACTCATTAGGACATCAGGGTTATATTGTACTTGATCGATGGTGGTGAGGAAATATACATGACCACGTTGAGGGGCATCCGTTGCCCTACTGGTGGAGAGACAAAGAAGCCAACCGCAACAAGGCAGTAGAACATGAGCCAGGTAGATGCAGGTACGAAAGAAACGAGAAAGCAAAAATATACAAGGCTCGATACGAAATAATACATGAACATGCCGCAAAGAGGAAAATTAAAGGAGGAAGGCTGCACTGCCTCTCCAAGAGTCGCGCTCTCCTGCTACCGTACAGGCACCTCATCTCGTTCACTGTCTTGCCTCAGCCCTGACGAGCCGCCACACGGGAACTGCGACGGATAGGCGACGAGTTCTGTGGCAAGCCTGCAGCGTAAAGCTTCGACGGCACGGGTTTCTTGGCTTTGGCTCTGTTCCCGTTAGGTTTCCTGACGGGTTTGCGACGGTGCTTGGGTTGGCTGGGAGTAGAGGACTGCTCGAGACCGACTGCCAATGGTGCTGATGATTGTGAATCTTCTGGTGTTGACTCTGGCTCGGTTCTTGCTTTAACAGCCTCGTCACCGTCGTCGTCGTCGTCGTTGCGCTTCCTCTTGCGCGTGTCTCGACCGTCCTCATCAGCCCCCGGGCCCACGACGTAGTACATGTCGAAGTCAAGCTTCTCACGGCGCACCCCACGGGGAACAATGCCATTGAGATGATCACGCAACGCCTCCTTGAGCCATTTCTGGGGTGCCTTGCAGGTGACGGACCATGCTGGCTGGTAGTTCCGTTTACGCCAATCGCCGTCGTAGTAGGGTGTCCTCTTGCTCAGGTCCGGGTCGTTCCGCAGCTGCTCCTCGGTGATGGAACGCGGTGGCGGGCTGTCAATTCGCTGCTGTGGCCCTTGAGGGTTGCCTAGCCAGTTGTCCCAGCTGGATCCTAGGGTCGGTGGGAGATCTTCAAGGACGTAGCTTGGGTTCTCGTCAGGCCACATCCAGCCCGGGCCGTCGCAGTCTTGGAAGCCGTGGCTGTGCCCCCCGATCCACCAGCCGTTGTCTCTCCATGACTTGCTCATAAGGCTGTCGGAGCTTAACTCGCCGTGGTGGAAGTTCTCGCTGTCGCATAGGACCCTGAAGACGACAAAGGGCCGCGTCAGGAGGAAGGGAAGCCAGCTGTTGCGCTCCCCGAGTTTCCTCTCATAGTACCAGGCCTGGTTCCTGATGTAGACTTGCCAGTCCTCGTCGTCGGCTAGGGCCTTGGGCATCTTGATGGCCTGGGAGGGGTGGTCTGCCGGGTCGCCAATAAGCTTGAGATATTCGAGGAAGCGGCGCATGAAGAGTAGCTCCCAGGTCCATTCCCCGTCTTGGTACTTGACGTCCTTGCGATGTGGCTTGCCGTTCCATGTAGGCACCGGGGCACCCATGGATGGCATGCGGGAGGAGAAGATGTGCTCCCACTGGCGGTAGACAATCTCTTCTGCTTGCTCGCCCGTCCGTAGTGGCACGTCGTCGTCTGCATGCTGGCACTGGTCCACGACGTGCGCGACCTCCGACTCGAAGCGCCGGTAGAGGGCTAGAGGGTAGCGTTTGAGACAGTAGTGGTGAGTTGTCTCGAGGAATTCGGGCGTGAATTTGTTGTTGCCCCGGCCTGATTCGTACATGAGCTGTTCGACCTCCTTGAGGCCCACGAATGGTGTGGTAGTAGTTGCAGCGGCTGTGCTTGTGCTGTCGGGAGGAAGCTCGGAGTTGACCATGTCGCTGGGCGCAGGTTCGTTCTCAACCCATTTCCTGGTCAGCTGTCGACGAGTCTCGGCGATTCGGGTATCCTCAAACATCTCTTGCCGCTCGTCCTCCTCCTCGAGCCAGTCGTAGTAGGGTTCGGCATCGGAGTCGGGGGGTGGAGGAGAGTCGAGGATGTGTAACTTCATATCCATCTTGTCGAATGTGGCGAGTCAATGATTTGGATCGGAGTCTATGTGCGCGCCAGATGGAAACGAATGAATGGTTGATGGATGCGTTCGTGACGTGTTGGTACAAAGGCCCGGTTCGTGGCTGCCGAGACGCGTTTGCTGGCGACTGGCCCAGGCCGGATTTATGAAGTGAGAGCGACATAAACAAGCCGGAAACGCCTGCTGGCCACGAACAAAGAAAAGGCAAACGAGCAAGCAAGCGGTGGACGAAAGGCTGTGAGTTGGTGGTGGCCAGAGCGCAGGTGGGTGTGCAGCAGAGGAGAGGAGGAATCAATTGTCAAAGAACAGATTGAGGATCGTTCCCATCTGGGGGGCTGAGGCTCTGCTGCCTGACACAGAAGCAATGCTGAAACCAATAATGGTACGTGCAGTAATCGTGAATGGGAAATAATTCGACATATTCTATTGTTTCCCCGACGCGGGTGGCTCAAAGGTGATAGACAGAAGGCATCCTTGCTGGGTGTAAGTGATCAGTCACTTCAGCTCGCGGCAGTAGATTGACACGAATGTAATTCTTTGGCCGGCATTTCACCATTGCTGAAACTCTGACTGACAATCTAGGGGAAGCATACCTGACACCGCAATTCTCAGGCCGGAGAGCACATGGTGTTCTTTGAGACCCAGGTCGGGGAAGATGTGCGCTTGAAGCCTTTGATAACTCCTGTGAGAGCCGCCTCGTCCACAGACAGATGACAAGACCACGTTCCTTTCCCTCTCAAAGCCCCCTCTATGATCAATCCGCCCTTTGAACGAGCTTCTCCATCCGGCTCTGTCAATTTTTCCCATCTCCTCAGTGGCCAAGCTATTCTTGGACACCCGCAAGACTGCGTAGCGAGCTGCACCACCCCCTGTCGTTACCCGCGCACGGCAAGCAAGCAAACAGGCAAACTCCCGGAATGGACGAAAATGTCCTCTTTCACCTCGTGCCTCTATGTTACCGCAACGAGGTTGTGAGATTCTCTGCCGGTGCTAGGGCTGCAAAGCACGTCTCAGTCAGTGCAAGAGGTGATGAGGGCCTCGAGATTGGGTTCCATCGCGCCATTGACCAGGACCTGAGAGACAGAGTCCCCAATGAGAAGAACAAGCAGTTCATTGACATAACTCTACTGCGGTTGCATACTGAGCTGGATATTGGCAGCAGCTGCTGCTCCCAAAGGGATGATCCAAGTCTCATTGTCAGAGTCATGTTCCATCGCAATCGAGAGTGTGTCTGCGTCCGCCTCATCCCCGAAGACAGCGCGAGCTGTCACCCCTCGAATCCCCTCTTGTCTTGGGACTACATGTCACATGACGAACCCCAGCCTTGCACCATGTACGGCAACGGCATCAGCAATTGCAGGTTCGGCGACGACGCCACTATCCGTGTGGGCGCCCTGAGACTGGACCTTGTCTGGGCTCGCCCAAATCTCCGACCCGGCGAGGACATCGGGTATGTGCTGTTGAACCGGGTCAAGGCCGGACACAGACAGAGAATACAGAGGGAGAACAAAGTCGATTATGGCTCGAGGCCGGCCTTGAAGGCAGCTGCAACACCATCTAAACATACCCGTCGAACAGTCAGCAAGCACAACATTCTCCCAGGGCAGGGTACAAAGATCGGCAAGGGTTCATACAATACCGTTGTCTACAGGAGAAGAACCGATCTACCTCACAGAGAGATGATTGCTGTCAAGGAGGTCCTTGATATCGCGGCTGGGAACGCGGCTGCTCGTGAAATCGGCCAGCTAGAAAGGATCGGCGCCAATGTGAGTCCCAGCTCGTACCCTCGCTGGAAATAATAAAGGCTAATCTGAATGTCTAATGCAGAAGCACATCGTCGGATATTTCGGCCACTACACCCCGGACCAAAAGGACTCTACCGGGTTACCGGTAGAGATCTACCTGGACCTGTACGACGGGGACCTTAGCCTCCTTCACGAACGGGGACGCTTCAAGAACAGCCACAACGATTATTTCAGCCTCCCACTCCATGAACAGATGCTTCACCAGGTGTTGTTAGCGCTCAAATTCCTGGCGGACTGGGGCGTCTGTCACCGCGACGTCAAGCCCCAGAACATCCTCTACAGACTGTCCGGCGAGCGGTACGACTTTGCACTCAGCGACTTTGGGATCTCGCGGGTCGCTGGGAACGGCAACACCATAGCCGGAACAGATCAGTACAAGGCCCCGGAAGTCTCCGATGCAGAGAGAGATGCGAGGCCCGTCATGGACATTTGGTCTCTTGCCGTCACCCTAATGGAGATCCACCCGGACACGCCCTTTGATCTCAATATTCCAGCCTACGACAGATATCAAGTTGCAGCAAAGCTGGCTGAGTTTGCCCGTGTCTTCCCAGAATATGAGCCAATGACGCACAAGGACCCGCAGAGACGGGCTTCCGCTGAGTGGCTGCTTCTTCAGCGCTTCAAACCGAGAGGCTTACCGAGTCGTGTAAGTGCTCGTGCCGCAGAGATGGAACGCGAGAGAAGAGGCTGGCATTCTCGCTACTTGGATTAGATTACTATTTGTCATGTCGGCATTTTTTCCTGTATTGTAAGTTCTTCGCGGAACCTGGGTATAGACTAGACGAGGTGGGCACAATTGGAGTTTGTTTGCACTGATGGTGTTTTTGTATTTAGTTTCATCTCAATCCAATTCTCCCCCATGGGTACTTATTTCTTGACACAACACGACAGTCTACCACGTTGCAGTCAGATTTTGAGTCACGTGATGGTTGAGACGTACCTTGAACGCCGAAGCTTGATGGAGACGTCCCCAGACCGGTTGGGGGTTCAGCGAGGTCGTTGCGAGGGGTGGTGGGTTGAGTTGACATCGGCGTGGTTATGATGAGTTCAGGCTTGCACTGAATACATGGGGACCTCTTCTAGAGAGGGTTGGTGACTGAAAATGATTGCATTCCACTGATCATATATTTGCATGGCTGGGGTAAGTGTGTGTTATAGCGACCTTGCATTGAGCACCACAATGCAGAACCTCGTACGCACAGTATTGACGATCGAACCGAAAAACATGAGCAGATCAGCAATATCAAGTATGCAAGGTTTTCCTTCCACAATGGCTATGTATTACATAACTTACTCACATTTCACTGCAGCTTTACAACACGGTCGAGGGCTGCCTCATGAAGGATTGCTGTAGAATGATTCGTCAGACCTAGGCTAAACAACTGAATTGAAGATGGCCCATGACCTACAGGAAAGGCCTGTTCCCAAACAATATCTCGCCTTGAGATTAGCTTGCTACTATGATAGCTTAAGGAGTAATAAAACAATTTAGAACGTAGCTCAGGCTTTCCCGCATAGAGAGCATGCTATGTTAGTTCATTAGTTGGACAAAGAATCCGTTTGCTTCATCGTAGATTAGGCATGAGCGACTAGGTGATACTGTACTGTAGCCAACCATGATCATCTCGGTGTTTCGTGCGATACCTAAAAAGCAGCAGCAGAGTCACTCTGTCAGAGGCAACGTGCCGTCAAGACGATGGAACCTTTGTCTTGCTTTCTTCTGCTGATGATACAGCGATCAAAGGCCACCTTGCTGAATGTATAGCACGGAATCGCTTTCAACGCAGTGAGACTAAGATGACAAGCTGATTGTCGGTGGTGCTTGTCTTTGATGTTCACTTGCAACACTTTGATCAAGCTTTACGATAGTCCATGAAAGCCAGTCCCTGAAATCGTCAAAGAACGCGTAGTGATTCGAGGTCTAGATAGAACGATCATGAACGTGGTGCATAGCACGATAAATAGTCACGCATTCGACATCGATTCAGACCTCTTCTACTCAACGACACTCACACTTCGCAGTCCAAGACCAGGTAAGCACCCCCATCCCATCCCACTAACACCAAAACCCCAGCAAACCCACCCCCGAAAAACACTCCTCCTCGAAAGACATTTGCAGGCAAAATGTCCGAGGATTACGCAGCAGAGCGTGCCGCTCAGAGAGCAGCCCAGAGATCACGCGAAGAATTCGCAGCCCAGCGAGAGCGCCTTGCCCGCCGCTTCGAAAGCGACGATGAAACCGCAGGCGGTACAGGACGTCGTCGACATGGCGAGCAAAGTCATGGATCCTCATCGCGTCGAGATAGTAGGCCTCCTACTTCGAGACGTGAACACCATGGTGAGCGGTCATCTTCCCGAGCTGACCATCACAGATCCTCCTCCCGTGCTGAGCAGCATGGTGGTTCGAGCCGTCCTCCGGTGACGAGAGGTGAAGAGCATCACACCTCATCCCGCCGCAGGAGTCGACCTCCTGTTGCCCGCCAGGGCCGTCCGGAGCCTTCCCGTCATGAGGGACGATCTTCATCCCGCTCCGAGCAGCACCATGGGAGAAGTTCATCTCGCCACCACGAGAGAAGGTCCTCTCGTCAGCAAGACCCCCCTCGCCGTCAGCCAGGAGGTTATGATGCGGACACGGAGCCTGAGGAAGACGGCCCTTCCCGTACGAAAAAAAATACGACAGCGATTCCGGCGATGAGTACGAACAAACTGTTTGTAAAGTCGCAGGTCTCTCTGTCGACGACAAGGGTAAGGGCAAAGGTAAGGAGCGGGCCAAGGACAGGTCAAGCAAAGACTCCTCCTCCAAGAAGGGCGGCCTACTCTCCAAGATGTTCGGTGGAGATAAGTCAAAGTCAAAGCACCGGGATAGCCACAAGTCCTCAAAGGACAAGGGCAAAGAGGTCGTGAAGTACACAGGACCACCACCCGAGACCAAGGGCAAGGCCAGGACCAAGACTAAGGCCGAGCCAGAGCCCTCGCCCTCGCCAGAGAGAAAGGTTCGCGAGGACATTCTAAGCCCTCAGCCCGAATACTCGGATCCAGAGGACGCCCCCGCCGCAGCTCCTGAGTACGAGGAGACCATCATCATGCCTGACCAGGCCCCTCCTCGGGCAAACCGCCAACAGGATCCTCAGGGACCTCCTCACCCTCCACAGGGACCATACAGCCGCCGCCAGCGCGAGATGTACAACGAGCAGCTCCGCAACCAAGACCCTTGCAGGTTTGAGAACGTGCGCGGCTCCCCGCTTGGCCCTAATGACTCCATCTCAGCTGGCGACATGAGAGGACGACGAGGAAATGTCTACCCGGAGCAGGCCTTTAACGGCGCCATGCCACCGCAGTTCTACGGTGCTTATGGTCGCCAGGCTGAGCCGCCGAGGGCACGTCAGGCGCGAAGACCCGAAGAGGAATATGGCTCGGTCAATGATCCGGGATACTTCGGATACGGGCCTTCTCCCATGGAGCAAGGTCCTCCTCCTCCTCCTAGGGGTCCTCATCCCGCCTCCATGCCGCACCGTGGTCCTCCTCAGATGCCTCGCGGCCCGCCTGACCCAAGGCTGTACCCGGGTCCTCAAGCTGGGACCTATTACACTCAGCCTCCCACGATGTTCCCGGGCCCTCCTCCTGGAGCGTGGTACGAGGACCCGTCAATGGCATACCCCGGGCCTCAACGGCCTATGCATTCAGGTATGCACCACCCTCCTCCGCCTCCACAGGGCTACCATTATGCTTCGGACCACGGAGAGCCTCGAGCACAGCCACGTCCCAGCAGACCACCGGTGACGAGCCGCCAACCAAGACCACCCGGTCGCTCCTCATCAGGCCGTCGTCGCAGGCCAGAGTGCGAGAAGAACCTCCCTCCTGCACCCTCCCCACCGCCAGCGACAGCCTCACCACCGTCCGAGACCCGCGGAAGAAGACGTCGCCCATCAGTCGCTGCACCATCACCGCCACCAGCTGTTGGATCTCGCGGGAGGAGACGCGCCCCAGTCCCCGCAGCGCCATCTCCCCCGCCAGCAGTTCAGGACGAAGGTGCACAGCGGAGACGTCGTTCTCGGTCCATTGTCGTCATCGTTGAGACGGAGGTTGAGCCGCGACGGAGGCGGAAGAAGAGGAGTCCGAGTAGGAGGAGGTAAGTAAACCCTGGCGAGGATGGTGTCAAGGTGAGTCTGGAGTAGTTTCCATGTCCGTGGCGATGTTCCCTGTGCTTGTCGTTTTGTTTGTTCTTTTTCTTTTGTCGTTACACGAAGTCTGGGCAGGATCCCTGCGCTTAGAGGAGTTTCTGGTGAGGTTTATGTCAGTTCTCACAAAATAAAGGTAAGCTTTACCCCCGATAATTGGTTGCCCCCTTTTTGCAAGTGCTTGTTCGACAGATACCAGGATAGTAGATGTAAGTGACATGTCTTCCAAACCAAGTCTATTAAATACACATCTCCAAACGCCTCGCTCAATCTTACAATTCAGTCATCCTCCCAACCGTCCTTGTGATCAATTCCGCTCCGCAAACAGTGCGTAAGGAACACTCATCTCAGTGACTTAGCCTTTTGATGCGCTGATCTCATACCCTATCAACACCTCTGTACTAGTCCCCTCCCATCCTCTCGTCCCTGCCGCGCTGATCATGAATCTGCTCGTCGGGTCGATCCAGAGGCTGGAGATGACACCTGCGCGAGGTGGACCTGGGATGATGAGGAAGGGGGTTGTGGAGTGCTTGTGGGAGCGAGTATCTCTCAAGTCGTAGAGACGGAGGATATCATGCGAGGCGCTATTATCCATCGTTAGTATGACTTGCCAAACACAAAAGACATGTCGTTGACTTACCAAACCAAATGTCTGCCGTTCATCATCGGCCGCAACGCACTAACCGGTCCACTCCCCACCGGAAACTTCAAAACCCTCTCCGGCTCCCACCCCCTCCTCGCCTTCCTAACATCAAACTCCTCCACCGTCCCATTCCTCCTTCCCGCGTAAATCATGTTTCCATCCGGACTCCAGCAGGCGCTCATACACCACGGCGGGACACCGGGGCGAGTGCCGATCCTGGCGACGGGGTTGGGCACGCGACGATCCCAGAGTCGGATGGTGCCGTCCATGGCGGCGGAGAGGAATGTGTTTGGGGAGACTTGGGTGGCGTCGAAGGGGGCTTGGGGGCCGGTTGAGGTTACTAGCATGGGTGATTGGCTTCCTCTTTGCTCTTCGTTTTGTTGGGATGATGAGAAGTTGCCGTTGGTTGCTGGGTCTTGAGTTGAGTCGTTCTGGGTGCCATCTTCTTGCTTGATCCAAGCTGCAGAAGGGACAGTCTCATTTTGGCTCGCGTCAGGTGCCTCGCTTCCTGTGACTGTTTGTTGCGTGTCCTGCTGTGAATCCTCCATTGCCTGATCTCCGCTCTCAGGCTGCTGCACAGCCGGCGCAGGCTCCTTCTCCGCATCTTTTTGTGCTGTGCCGTCTTGTGTCTCTCCAGACACCTCATCAATGCCCGCCATGGCCATATCAGCCGAGTGGTCCATACCTCCTTCATGCGTTGGAACCATATCCATGCCAGTAGCGTACTCGTCATCGTCTTGTCCAAAAGGCTGCTCGCCAGCGGTTTCGCCGAAGAGACTACCTGCGTCACTACCGCCGAACAAGCTCTCATGGGCCGGCGAGTCACCCGTCTCTCCTGATCCATCACCTCCGCCGACTGCGCCGATGGACGCTGTGCGGTTGAAGTTGCCGAGATCGTTGCTAGAGAAGCCGTTCATGCCACCGTTTGTGGGTGCTGCTCCGTTATTTGTTGCCATGGTGTCAGATGGAAGGGGTTCGTCTGCGTCGGCTGGGATGGGGTCGCCGCTCGCTGGACGAAGTTCAATGGCAGAAAGTTGACCAGCATTGCCGTCGAAGCTCCTCTTGACCTGACCTGTATTTAGATCCCAGTCAAAGATGTTCTTGTCCCAACCACCACTGAGAACACTCTTCTCATCCTGCGCCAGCGTCAAAACACTGACCGCATTCGTATGTTTCTGCAAACAAGTGATACGCTTCCCCTCATCGTAACGAACACTCTGAAGATTGATGCCTCCAGACTCCAACCCAGAAAGCAGCCACAAAGCATCGGAATGGACAGCGAGCGAGTACACCGGCGACAGGACGTGTTCCTGCTCCCCCCTGCCGGGCGGCGTTGGCTCCTCGTTCTCCCAATACGACATCAAAATGCCAGCCTTGTGCACACTATCCACAAACGGATGTTTCTGAGCAACAGTAAGCGTGAGCTTGCCATTGATCGTGCCCGGCCCATCGTATTTGCGAATGTAACCGTCCGAACCGCCGGTCATCCAGTAGCGCATATCCGGGGTGACGGAGACGGCGTTGATGCTCGTTGATTGCGGGGCGGCCATGGTGGGCACGATGTCGTAGAGGTTTGTGGTGAGCATTTCTGGTCGGACGGTTGGGCGGAGGCGCAATGGTGCTGGTGTTGCTGATTTTTGGCGGGAGGAGCTTTCTCCTGTTGTAGCACCAAGGCCGGCTGACGAGTCACCTGCGCCTTCGGTCTTGATGGTGCTGTCTTGATTGCCGTCGTCGGCTCCATCATTGTCGCCGTCGCGATCTTTATTATCACCGTCGTCATCATCGTCATCATTGTCATCGTCGTTGTTGTCGTCGTCACCGTCGCCGTCGCCATCTCCGTCTGCATCACCATCGTTGTCGTTGTCTTGCTCCGGCTCATTGACGTCTTCCATCACCTCGTCCTGGTCATTGTCGCGATCGGAGTCGCCAGAGCTATTGGACATGCGATCCTCCTCTTCCATCTTGTCGCAACCACCACCGCGCTTCGGTATAGATGCTTTCCGGTATCAGTGTATTGTATCGATATCGATTCTGGTTCTGCGTCCCAATTCCCGGTCGGTGCGCCGCGATTCGTGAAGGCGCAAGGGCGCGAAACGGTAGAGCAAGGCTGCAGGGCGGCAGTCGAGTCGCGTCGGCAATGAGCAATGGGTGAGGTAGTAGTATGCAATTCGAGGTGCAAGAGTAACGAGTGCTTCAAGGCATGCTGTAGTCTAATTGCTCGTCCTCGTCTGGTCGTCGTCGATTGTCGCGCGGAATAGTACGAGGTAAGGCTGAGGTGGTGGCTGGTGCAGTTCAGTCGAGTTCAGTGACTTTCCGAGCGAGGTTCAATGTGGATCCCGCCGCCGACAGGGTTGGAGGCTGGTCACGAAGGCTGGGGGAAGCGAGGATCAGCACGTCGTGACCATGAAGGGCAATCGACCTCACACGGCAACTAAGTTCACATAGTCTGATACATCAATCAGTCATGTTTAAACTCGCTCGTGAGGACATAAGCAATCTTCTACGACCATAGTGCGGGTGTCCTGTATTGTCATGTCCACTCATGCATAGCCTGCGTCTGTGCAATACCACAAAGGGCCCTGGACACCGGGCTTGGCGCATTCGTCTTAATGACTCAACTTCGCCTGAGCTTTTTCTAGCTGAGAAGCCAAAATGACGAAGTTTATACTCAAAGATTGAATCAACAGAATTCATATAAAAACGCCTTAGTGGGTCGGTGAGAGGTTCTTCGAGGCTCAACAGCTGAAGGTCAAAGACTGACTTGCTCATCGCAATTACTGCTTTATTGGCCTGTCGTTGTAAAATCCAAGGCTCTGTAGTAGATGTTTTCATGACAGCTTGGTCAACACATGTAGCTGCAGAAATTAACTTGTAGGCATACGCGAGGCACCACATACACTGCTCGACGACGAACGGTCAATGCACTGTGCAAAGAGTCCAACTGTCAGTCTAGGGACATGTCCGCATCTATGTACAGAACAGTGCGTAATATAGTCACTGAAATAGTAAACAAGATAGTAAGCAAAAATCACAGTGTCGGGCCGTCAAAGTTTTCCTACTAGGTGACATCTTTGCACAGTATGTTGGAACCTTATGGCGCCTGCAAGTCCCTACATCCAGTGACCCTGCCAATACAGTCAGTCGAACGAGACTCGGTCCGGGAAACCAGTCGCTTGGCTGAACGAATCAGATCTACGACAGGGTTGTTTGCCATCCTTAGACCTATAACTTACTAGGCTTACGGACGACTGTCTCCGCCATTCCCATCGGGCTGGACGGACATGTCTCTTCTGCATTAGCGCCAACGTTACTTCAATTGTCCGCATCGGATCGAGACCGAAAACTCTTTGAAAGTAAGAGGGGCGAGGATAGTCAGTGTATGTCTTTGACCTGGAGCTGCACGGAATGAATAGAACAAAGAGCACTGCCTTTGAGGTGACTGGTCAACCAGTCTCGTCGCACAAAGGTCTGCTTCAATTGGAACCGCATGGCCATACAACCTTCGTCAAGCCAATTTGGTACTCATCGGGCTCGATGCTCTCCGTCGTATGCAAGGTCTCATTACCGTGTGCTGACTTCCGCCAAGATCAATTTCAATTGTAACTCTTGACTCGTGGCTTGGGGTCAGTCGTCTGCATCTTGTCCAGCTATCCTCGGAACAACGGAAGACGCCAGCCCATACCCAAGAAGACATATGTATGTATGTCGCCATTTTAGAGTATCATAGCAGCTCGCACCAGAATTAATTGCGGGACGTTATACCCCCGGCCAAGCTCGCTGCGTCGCTTGGGGCCGAGAAGCAATTTATACATGACCCATAAACTTCCTGTTCCGATCGGGAGGTCGAGCACCGAGGATCAGGCTTCGATGCAACATCACCGGAATATTCCTTTGTTCTCGAGAAAACAATGTTTCCACCAATTGACGGCTTGGGAAACCCATCAATTCCCTAGTATCAGGACTTACACGGCGTTGCACTAAAGCAGAAGGTCACACCTTATTCCTTGAGAATAGCGTCAAGTTGGGAATCATGGACATGCGTGGCGACTGGGCGCAATGTATAAGTAGCGGCTCAAATCCGATCGACATAGCTCGCAGGACCCAATCTATAAGACAAATCGGATCAACATTCTATACTTTATTGATCATCACATATTATACATCATGAGAGTCGCCGCCTCCCTCCTCAGCCTCGCCGCTTGCCTGCCGCAGCTCGTGTCGGCCCACGGCTTCGTCAGCGGTGTCCGTGTCAACGGTAAATGGACTGCCACCTCTGATCCGGTCTGGTTCTACTACCCTGCCGGTCAAGGTCCCGTCACTGCTGGCTGGGACTCTCTGAACCAGGATCTTGGTTTCGTTGAGCCTGCCCGTTACGGTAGCAATGACATCGCTTGCCACAAGAGTGCTACTGCTGGCAAGAGCTTCATTGATGTCAACGCTGGACAGACTATTGAGCTGTACTGGAACACTTGGCCTGAATCTCACAAGGGACCTATTATCGACTACCTCGCTCCCTACAATGGTAAGCAACGCCCCAAGGTCCACTTACATGACAATCATATTGACTCGCCTTCGTATAGGTGAGACCACAGCTGGCTCCCTCAGCTGGTCAAAGTTCAGCCAACGCGCCCTCAGCAGCGGTCAGCGCTGGGTCACCGACGATCTGATCTCCAACAACTTCACCACCACGACCACCATCCCACGAAACCTCGCTCCCGGAACCTACGTCCTCCGCCACGAGATCATCGCCCTTCACGGTGCTACAAGCGACAACGGTGCGCAGAACTACCCTCAATGCTTGAACCTCCGCGTTGGTGGAAGTGGCTCCGTGCGTCCCAACGGTGGTGTTGTTGGCACTAGCTTGTACAAGAGGAACGATCCTGGTGTTTTGTTCAATGTGTACCAAACTGTCACTAGCTATCCTTACCCAGGACCGGCACTTTGGACTGCTGCGAATTAGGAAGGCACTTCCTGGCCAAAGAGGTTTCTTGCAACTAGGGTCAAGCAGTTCCCGAGGAGGGTCGTTCTATAGTTGAATGAGATCTATGTTGAACCATTAAATTTGCCATTTGAGCATGGATATGCCGGGCTATGACATTCACCGTCCGGAAAACTACTCGTTTGATCTCCTCCTCATCTGCCGAGAGTCGGCACTCAGGTGCAACGCCACTCCTGCTTAAGTTGGTCGCAAACACCTTCGGCAAAAAAACCGCTTCGTCACACCCGTGACATTTGCCCTCCTCCGTTTCTGTAGCAGTGAGCAACATAACACTGCGCTGATTCATTTCTCCACGCTTGAAATAGACGAACCCAATCTTGGTCTGCCTACTTTCCCTCGTGAAGAGTTTACTGCTGGAAGATTGTTCACCCGTCACACATGGCACTTTCATCTCAGAACGTCCCCAGTGGCACAAGGGCTGAGCGCATAATCGTGAAATGGAGAGGTGTCATCCGTCGTCACACACACCGATACACATGTGATCACTGATTCAGCTATGCGCAACTCGTCTATAGTATATAAATCCTGGACACTCAGAATCTCAATCATCGTGATTTACAACACAAAAACAACAACATGCCCACAATGACGACCATCACTCCCATCACGCTAACCAGCGTCGAACATCCAAACCTAGTCTTCATCGTACCACAAGTCTACAGCTTTCCAGACCTCATCTATCGCAAGGGCTACCATAAGATCTCCGACGGCTCGATCATACACTTCATACATCTCAAATTCTCAGAGGCGGAAACACCGAGAATCATTGCCATCAAAGGCCAATCGGAATTCCATGCCAGTGACCCGAAGAATTGGAGCAAAGAGGCTTTTGGGATCACGGCAGAGGCAGCGGGAGCAGCTATGGCTAAAGTAGGGAAGGTTGTTGATCTTTTCTGGGTGGTTGTTGAGTTGGGATGAGATCGCAAGGGGTTTACTACGGAAGCACGTGTTGGGAGGCAAGGTTACGTATAGCCATGGCGTAGAGAGAATTTAATGAAGTTGGTTTATTTTAAGAACCTGAACTCTTGGTGTGGCCTGATCTAATGATAATCCTAGAGTCCTGTATGTTTGCCCATCCAGCGGTGCCACCAAGCATGGCTGATTCACAGAGTCGATCAGCATCATCATCACCGACCCAGCTCTGACCAAGACTCACTTGCGCACAAACATCTCAGAGAAAGTGATACACTATCTCCCGATATCCTGACCGGTTCAGTACCAAGTAACTGCCATGACTATCTGCCAGTCAACCTTCATACTTCCTCATATACAACCACCAAAACTACCACAATGCCATTCTTCAACCGCCCCTCCCAAAGAACCTCCCGAACCCAACGATTCTCCCGTTACATAACAACAAACTCCCTCTCCACAATCTTCTCCCTCCGCAAACCCAAGAAAATGGCCTTCTTCATTCCCCCAACCTACTCCGGCGACGCTTTCCACCTCCAACTCCTCGGCAAATGGAAAGCCTCCTCGGGGAAGAAGTATCAGTTCATACGCGTGGAGTGGCCGAAGGGGACGGAGATTGAGACTATTGCTGTGTTGGAGCAACCGGCGGGTTTTGTGGTTGATCCTGCGACTTGGACGAGGCAGAGTATTACTTTGCCGGAGGATGCAGTTGAGGCTTCGCGGTTACCGGCAGGGACAGTTGTGACGACTTGGTGGGCTGTTAGTCCGTGGGTGGCTTGAGGGCGAGTCTTGATCCTCCTCGAGAAGGAAATTTGAGTTATGCTCCAAGCAGAGCCATGTACATGCGGGTATCGACGACCCTCTTTCGATTCTCCCTTGGAAAACGACATAGAATCAAGGTGTGAAACTCAGATAGATCATTGAATAAATGCTTTGGTATCGCACAACGAACAGTCCCGCTAAATTACGCCCCAGTCAGTCGAGATGAACCCGAGTGTGCCCCCTCAACAGACGCCAGCCAGAATCGACATTGAATCTGATATCGGTCGCTCATGCCATTGGAGTAGCCCATCCTCATGCACAACAAACTCCGCCACCTCTTCTCTCAGCCTCCATTCTCCCGTGACCTCGTCCCGTACTGGCGATCGGAAAATGATATGTGTGCCAAAATCCTCGAACACAAGTTCTCTTCGGCGGAGCTGGAGCCACTGCTCGTTTTCTGTCCCGTGGAGACTGCAGGCTTCCTCCACCTCGCGGTTCTTCAGTGCGATGGCACGGAACACCCTGCTATCACTCAGCGCGTTGCGGATGGGGTATTGGCCCAATATACGGATGGCTTCTTCCCGCACCCGAGGATCTCGACAGCCGAAGGAAGAGACGAATATCGGCCACGTCCATCCGGAGTCCATTGCGAATCCACAGCTCGGTCTCGCGGCTACCAACGTCTCTGCCCAGACAGTGATCTCCCGGTATTGTGGAGTCAGACCCTGGGCAGTGGCAAGATTGGAGAATCGAGGAATAGCGGTGTAGATGTACAGCAGTAAATACTCGATCCGCAAGTTGATCGCTCCAAGATATGCTTCCTTGTCCTCATGCGCGTTTCGAGCCCGGTGCTTGAAGAGGGGCTCAAAGGCCTCAAGCCACCGCTGTAGCCAGTATCGTGAGTCGGCGATGAATCTGTCGATCTTCTCATTCTTCTTGACGCTGAGCAGTCTCTTCTCGATCTCATCGTTACTGACAAGGTGTGGGATTCTGAGCTGCGTCGTAACAGCTGTCAAGTACGGAATATACTGAACCATTTGCCGCTGGATCAAAGTCCAGTAGCCATGGGCTTCGTCGTTGTCGGTGAACATGTGTGGCATCTCGTTGAGCTTCGTCACTTTGATGAATTTCGGCCGGAAGTAGGGCGAGTGAGGCTTGAAAGGCATGAGACCAGCCATGCGCGGGCTCCTCGGGACAGGTCGCCCATCTTTTGATTTTGCTTCTTTCTCGCGTGCTTTCTTGGCCTCTCTATGTACCTCTGAGGCATCTGGCGCCGGGGAACCCCTGATGGGAAGCTGGCTGGAGATACCTGGGGAGCTGACCTCACTTCGTGGGCTGGGAAGGCCCGTTGGGCTTGACGACATATTGGGATCTGAGCCAGGTGATTCAGGCTGGGTCGATGTCTGTCGCGAAAGGTTGCTGATTCGGCTAGCATTCGCTAGATCGGCTGCTGAAGATGCCGGGAGGATAGCAGGAGGATTGCCGGTCGGGAAGAAGACCTTGCCATAGGACCCAACGAAAGACCGCGACTGAAGTTCAAGGGGCCGGAAGCAGTCGAGCAATTCTTGCACCATTGCTGGAGGTGCCTGCGCCATGCGGACTAGATCTGGTGCTTTCATCGTCCCGGCTGCGAGTTCGTTCAAGAGACTAAATCCATGAGTAATGTGCTTCAGAGACGCTGGCATATTGCCACGCTGCGTCTCAAAGCAGATGAACAGCAAGGACGCCATTAATGCGGTCCGTAGGCCTTCCTTTGTCGGTCGAGCCTTGGCTTGCATCTTTAGAGCCTCGCAATAGTAAACCAAAGCATTCAGATAATGCTGGTTGTCCGTTGATAGAGCGTCAGACGAACCCTGGTCCATGAAAGCTTTGCGGAGGGCGCCAACGGCCATGGCGCCGAAGCGAAGGCTTGGTTCTTCCAGGGTTACTTGTGGCATTGTATCTGTCCATAACTTCGACTGGCCGAGACCGCCACTTAAGAATGTGACTGAAAGCCCAGTCCATTCGACAAAGTAATCTCGTTGCTCCGGTGTCTGGAAGCGATTCGTGGTCACGATCGGCTCTAACAACAATGTCGGTGCCTTCTTGGTGTGTATGAGCTGAACATTCGACGAGTCAGGCTTGTTGTCATCATTGGTCGTCGCTGTATCTGAGTAGCCATCGCAATAGCCGCGCCATTTCATGCAATTTTGGCACGCGGGTTTGGTTTCGTCACATTTGACGTGCCGTTTCCTGTCGCTGGTCAGAGCAGGGCACAAAACTGGATTCTAGCTGGGACACCAATTGGTCCATTACGGGAAACTTACTTGCCTAGACATTTCAAGCACGGTCAGCAATCAGTGGAACTCATAATGCACGGTATAGAAGCATAATTTCGGCGGTTGAGGGAAGGGAATCGGCATCGGTGTAGAGAGATCTGACTCACATGTACTGCATCCAGTACGCGCTCTTGTTGAGCTTCGTCGTGTATGTCGCGTTCTCGAATCTAGTGCGAATCGATGTGTGCTTCCACGAGCTTGTCCTGAAGACGCACCTCTGGGTGCGGCTGAAGAGCTGTCGCAACTGTCAGCGAACTCAGCTGAATGGGGCGCCAAGCAGGCTGAGACAGCCGCAAGCCTAGAAAGGCAATCGACACCTGCGTCAAATGGTCTTTCACGCCATAAAGCGATTGAGGTTATCATACCGTGATGTTGAAGAGGTGCCTCTAGCGGCGCCGAGCGGGACACTGAACTGCAATTCCATTCTCTCGCAATCCGTGCTGCGTCAGCGGCGCCCGGGTCACCTCACGAATAGAGTCTGTGCATGCAAAAAGCTCGCACTGGCACTGAAGAATGTGTAAAGTAGTGTGTTGCGTCCGCCCAAGGTATCTTGTTTCACAGACTCGGTGACGACGATGCCGGGTTCCAACTGGTGATAATGAACAGAAGCCGTTGGAGAGGAGCTTTGTCGCAAGACGAGATGATCAAATGTAGGGAAAGAAGAACGACAATGGCCTGAAGAGGGGGCTTTCTTAGGCTGATAGAGGACCCCGAGATCTGGTCTGGGGAGATTGACCCCCCTGTCGCGCAAGCATAGACCAATTTCCAGTGGGGTGGACAGGGTTACCGGGGCAGGGTTTCCGGTTGTCGTTCCTAGAGATGATGATCAAACAAGGACCACACGCGGCTGGCCAGGAAGAGTACAAGGAGGGGACCCTTGCGCGTTGGGTTCTTGACAGGTGTCGTTCGATAGTTTGAGTCTCGGTGGGAGGGTTTATTGATTGAGGGGAGAGGAGGAAGCGGAGTTTGAGGTTTGGAAATGGATGTATCAAGGCTGTTGCGAGATCGTCGTCATTATTAGTCCACCGAGGTACGATTTAACGCCGTCGAACGTTGGTTGAATGGGACAGGCGTCCTAGCCTCTGTAGTCGATCTTGGAATGCGAATTAGCCTTGGGCAAGCCCCATTGCACGATGCAAGCGAGACGGTGGAGCGCAGCGGTTTTCGCTGGGTTGGGCCTAGCCGGTGCGGCCCAGTAGGAGCGCGTTAGAGGCGATGATGCGCGATAGAGTGACAGTCAGAAAAACAGCCCGATGACGGTTTTGCCGAGTGCGCAATGGTGGGGAACCGTCTGGAGACCAAGAGGGCTCGTGGTGCAGGCAAGACAGGCTCGGTGGGTTTCTTAATGGTGTGCCACGCGACTAGATGAGACCATGTAGTCAGACGTTACTGTATGCTGTCGACAGGTTATTCCGGCGCGACCAGCCTGTTTATTAATAGCGCCGCGCATGCTGTAGCCCGGGGAGGCTGTTTGTGCTTTCTTTCTCGGACCAAGGACGGCTGGCTTGCCAGCTAGCGTGTGGGTGACACTCGAAGCAATATTGCAACATTGGCTTGCTATGCCTTGCATTGCAGCACGGAGAGACGGAGCTGGAACATGATGTGATGGTTAGATAGTCCCCCAGAAGACTGCTGAACAAGCATGCTTGATTGGCTCGGTGTGATGCCTTCCTGGCAATAGTGTCAATTGTCTCCAGGATCGTCCGTCACCTGGACCATGGAGGTGTGATTTGGTATTGAATGCAGAGCCCAGGATGAGCTGATGGGCCTGCCAAGAAGCTGCTTGCTGCAGATAATAGCGTCTACGATAGCGCGTGGAAAGGCGTGCAGGTGCCGCGGTGGAAGTGGGCTTAGTCTGGCTCGGTTTGTGCCTGTGTGGGTGGGTGCGATTTGGGCCAGCTGGGGTCGAGACGATGACGACGGCGGCTGACGGATTGAAACGAGGGACTGGGGTCAGACAGGAGGAGCATCGTGATAGCAACTGAATCGGTAGTGGATGAAGCTACTCGGTGACGGGTCTGGCAGCGCTGTAACGGGTTAGCAATGCGTTGTGCCGCTGTCCAGGCCGGTAGTGGATGGCGACTGACTTCAATATTTGCTAGATTATGGGACTAACGAAGACCTTGCGGAGTTAGTCATGATGTTCCTCTGGCTAGATGCGGCGAACGAGACGGAGCACGGGTCAGGAGTTCGTACAAACGGAGACGGAATGGGTGATATTGGCGATGGGAAAAAGTCGAACTTGTCCCTCCTGTGCTTCAGGGAATCGTCGCTCAGGATTGCTGGCACTAACATACGGGGTTTTAGCAGGGCGACTTCCCTAAAACACCACTGAACAGAGCTGCTGTATGAATCATCCAGCTTCAAGTTTTGCAAACACTCCCCTGACAGCCACTAACAACGGCCGCTAAAGATCACTGACAGGCCCCCAGACTGAGGGCATTGCGCTACAGAATGTTGTTGTCGAGCCAGCCAGCCATTGCTGTTTCTGTTGTCCACAATGCTTGCAACCGTCGTCAGCCGCTACACTACTCTATCCCCTCTCTCCACGTCCGTTGCAACGTCAGCCATCCACCATCTCCCAGCTCCCACGTTGCTCGCTTCCATGGATCGAGACATCAGAGCTGATCATCTGCAAGGATCGCTATCCTTCAAGATATCAAATCAGTCACAATTATCGCATTCAGCCAACCACTTCTCCTCATGCCCTGACAGCGGGTTCGGCCGAGTCTGCCTGGTCATGTCTGCCTCGTGCCCTCACATGCAGGATGCGTCCTTCCAATGAGATCACAAGGCTGACTATCGTTGGCACATCCTTGACGTTGACGTTGCCAAGCTTCATCACGAGTCATCTGAGCTGAACTGGCTCGTGTCTAACATGGAGCCGAGGCATCGTCACCAATGAACCACCACAATTTCCATACCTCCGGCGGCATATTGCTATCGTGTCCACACCCGTTCAACAGCCGATAATCTCCCCGAAAGCCCAAGACATTAGCGTGGTGGCGCCTCGCCAGCCTATCTAAGCGTTTTGCTGGACTTGAAACGGCACGTTCCTGCGCGCTTATGTGATCTATTGCACCGGCGGAAAAGCAGAGTGATGATCCTAATTCCGGTAGCCTCCCCGATCATGCACAATCACGCCTCACCGCTAACGCCCACACGCAACGCTGCCATCATCTCACCGGCACATAGACTAGCCGATGCCTCTGATTTGCGCTAGGATGATCTGACGAGACCCGACATGTCGCAAACTCGCATCGTCTTCAAGTGATCAGCAAAGCTGAGTCAGTCGCATGCATGCTTCCACTACTAATAATGATGCAAACGTCAAGTCCTCAAAATGATGTACCGCTTCATTCCACACGCCAAATATAGTAGCTGAACCTATTATGCAGTCTCGAAGAACCCTGAATGTAGTCGTCCACAGGCTAATCATTACCAATAGACACCTTTTGATGTGCTCTCGAATTCTAAATGATCTGCTCAACGGCGCTCACTAGCAAGCTCATCCGCCTTGACGTTCTCTCTGTCCTCGGCACCAGGGTAGTTCTCCGCGGCTTGACCACCTTTGCCACGTTTGTTTGTCTCGTACGGCCTGTCAGCACCCTGATCATGGATAGGGTCCCGAGCATTGGCACCGACGCCTTCGAGTCCAGCACCAACATGCTTGTGAGTGCCGTGAAGCTCCTGGCTTGTCTGGCCAGAGCCAGGGTGACCAAAGCCCCTGTGAACATCGGCGGACGTGGCGCCGGGCAGAGTATCTGATGCTGATGTCGGGTTCTGCATGGCATCGTTGAAGGCCTGGCCAGGGATCTCAGACTTGGTGTTGGGGGTGAAAGTGCGATCCGCCGGCGCGGTGCCAGGTGCATGAGTCTCGGCATGGAACTCAGGGACAGCATCGTTGCCGACCAGGACACCGGGCTTGTGCTGTTGTGATGTCAATGCCATCTTTACTGGTATGTCATATACAGGGCATGGTTGAAGTCAACTTACTCCTCCCTTCATCATAGGCTCAGAGGGCGGCACGCGACTTCTAAACTCCTGGCCGTCGTGGGCGTCTGGGTTCTTGCTGGCAGACATGATGAGATTATGTTTCGTTGGTCGGTGCTTCTGTGATATATGCTTGTGGTGTTGTGCGTGCTTGGTACGAAGTTGACAGAAAATAGGACATGGGCCTCGACTTGCCGAGGAGCAGCCCTTTTATCCCCCGCCTACGCATACAGAGATTTGTGCTGGATGGATCGTCGCATCATGACTGATGATGTCAAATTGATGGAGGTAGGAGATTATGCTCCTGCATTACATCACCTCCTATAAGTGACTGCCGGAGCCTCCTGGCAGTCCAGCGGATCTCACACCCACCGCTCGTTGCTCTGTGTCTCTCTTGGCGGACCAAAGCCACTTAGTGTAGGTATCGTAAAATCATGAAGGTGCTTCGAATGCAGATCAAATGCATGTACCGACCGCTCAAGGCTGAGGAAATCGCGATGACATGACATGTCCGGACCGTTGGTGGGGGTTGGCCGGGGTGGAATCTCCGGGTGAAGATATTGTCACTCGACGACCGTGATCATTATAGATAAGAAGACTCTGCGCCTTGTTGAAGATCAACTTTTACCGTCATTTGGAACGATTAGTTATGCGAAGTATTCAATGGAAGTATTCCAATTCATTAGATGAGTGTCATTGTGATGTCCGATATTGGACCACTTAAACCGATTACGGTCGACTTGTCGTAGATGCTTTGACATCAATGCGATCGCGTACATCTCAAAAGCCCCCAGAGCTCTATGATGCAACGTGTCTTAGCTTAATACTTCATTGTGAGAGGATATCTGTGCTTCTACCGCAGTAATTGGCCAAAATCGGGTGGTTTTGACCCAAGCGGTGTGATTAGATCTTGCCAACTTGAACTCCCGCTGAACGCCATACGATCGTCCAAGCACCCAGTTCTGCATATGTTTGGTCGTGCTTCGCCGGTTCTGGCCACTTTCGAATGCGTCGTTGGCATGATCTGCAACGCCCTGTCGTTAGGCATTGCTCTCGCGCTGCAAGTTCACTCAGCCACGACGTCTACCGGCCACAAACTCTTTTCTATACGAGCATAAAGCTATAGAGTATCAGGATAGCTCCGCATGCTGACTATCTTGCTGATGTCTCAACTCAGAAGTATTGGCCTCCGATCACCTACATCATGAGATCTCGAGATGCTAGGTTTGGCTGCTAGAGGCATGTTCGTTGAGGGTCACGTCCACAAGCATAAGAACCTTCTCGGTGCCGCTACACAGTGACGAAATTGAGTGTGTAATTATAAACCGATGAGGTCGGACAGCTGGCAAGTGGATGTCTCGTGAATACAGGAGCTAACGGCAATCACACAGTGCTGGCAGAGCCCTATTCAAGCTCTTCAACAGCGGCGCGGGCATTTGGCTACAAACACAAAAGGAAGAAAACAGTGCTGATATCGAGCAAAAGATTTTGACCGAGGACCAAGATTGGAATGAACAAAAAAGAAAGTGTGAGGCTGCGGTGATTCGAACACCGGTTTGCTGCGGCTTGTGGGCCATTGCTGACCCATTCTGCCACAAGCAGCTGTCCTGACCCCTAGACGACAGCCTCGGATGGTGATAGGCCGCCGAAACTGCAGTACATATGGGTTAGCTATCATGAGCACACCTATACGTTGCCAATATCATCGAAAGTCTTGCAACACAAAAATTTGCTAGCCGAGCACAAAAACGCCTTCAGGTTCTAATATGAACAGATGTGCCATGGGAACAATGCGCAAGTATGCAGCATGGTCACTGTGCGTCAACTTCACAAGCGGATTCGTTTCGCTGTGGTAGACAACGCCTCTGAAACAGCGACTACCCTAAGGTAGGCAGGCACTTTAACAAACTTCGACAAGTGACCTAGGAATGCAAATTTGTTAGGCATGGAGATGGGAAACATTTCAGGAGTGTTTCTTCCTATCAAGCGCGACTTGCAAGACTTGGTAATCTTGGCGATGTGGACTTGGATTTGGAGAGGGGGATCGACAACGTGGTTGATGTCATTCAGAGTGGTGAAGAACAAGGAATGCAGGTTTGATGGGACGTGCACGGGTGCAGGAGGACTTGGTGAAACCAAAAATTGGCGCTACGTCTAATCACAGGTTGCTGTAGATGCTCGCATCAGTAACATCCTGCACGCTGAAGAAAGACATGACGCTCAAGTTAAGGTTCTAATCATCTCGTCCGGACTGACCGAATATGGTGACTGTCGTTCGTACCTGAGAGATCCATCCCGTTTACCTTAGCGGTGCTAAAATCCGCTTCTATTCTTGGAGGGTGTGGCGGCGTGGCTTGGACTTTGCGCAATCCCGCCAGCTTCAGATGGCTTTTCACAAAACATGGCACGGCACATGCGATCAAAGCCGCTCGTAAAATAATAGAACTGTTATGAAGCAAAATCTTTAGTGCAAGACCGGTAGTTGCATGCCTTCATTGCTCAAGTGGTGAAAGTACCGGAGAATCTGAGGTCGTGGGTAGATTAATTTGACGCTGCAAGGTGAAACCGGCAAGCGTAAATGACGAGAGTGTCGCTCCTGCCTGATGAATACGAGACGCGTCACGAGACTCCCTGACATTGATTCGGAGGGAAGGTGCACCTCAGTCTGACCTTGATGTCTCTCCGACAGTTCTCTACCTCGAAATCGAAACGAATCGTCTATGCCTCTTTTTGAGGCTGAATCGTCCCGAGCGGCATCATCACTGTCAGGAATGTGACTGACAACCACATGGTTCAAGAATCAGAATGACGGATTGCCATTCCGGTGCATCTCGATGTGCTAACTGCGGATACAGATCCAGGATTACGAGTCCCTGCACTGGACTGCCCTGTGAGTGGATGCGCCTTGGTCAGTGCTGCTCCAGCAACCAGATGGTGTGAAAGCCAATTCGCCAAGGCCAGCATCCACTACAATGATGTACCTGCTTGCCCCGCATGTTGCCCACCCAACACCCCGTACCTCGCGTTATGGTGCTCTTTCCAGTGAGAGTTGGCCCTGCCAGAGGCTGTGCCAGGGCCACAAACAGGGCCGAAGCGGGAGTCGCCCATCCTCAGCGCCTCGTCAACGTCCTCCTAGTATTGCGTCCCATCTTGTCTTTCCTAAGTCTCGTGTTGTTCCTCACTGCGCCTCCCTATCCAACACTTTACTTGCATTAGTATCGCCCTGAACATCGTGTCTTTCTTTTGCGCTCAGAAAAATTGCGGACACGAGAAGAAGTTAGAGGTGGCAGCATCGGGCTCGTAAGTGACGACCCCCAGACGCCGCCTCCTTGGCCCCTGCGCCCCCGGCTGAGACAATTAACCATCGCCCAGAAACACCGTTGCCAACCCACTATTGAACCGAGCCCACTCCCTCGTCTCTCGCATTCGACTTGCCTGCACTTCCCTCGCTTTGCGCTCCCTGTCGCCTGAAGCCTTCTTTCTTTTAGGTCTTTGATCGTACATTCGTCCTCAGACACCACACATTCGCTCGTTGCTTCTCCCGACTCACTCGCTTGCACATCATCATCACCACATCTGGCAAGCCCAAGACACCCTCATCTTGCTCCGGGCCTGGACTCATCGTACGCCAACACAATGCAGCGCTACGGCCCCGAGGATCCCTATGAGAGGGAGCCTCTGGACGCCGACCGCTCCTATCACCATACGCCTCCTCCTCGACGACCTATGCCGGCATCGAACCCTTACGAACAACCTGCTTCGCCGTACCACGATTCCTCTCCGCCATTACCATCACAATACCAACAAGAGCCGGCGCCGTACGGCCGTCAGGACTACGGTCATAGCCAGCACCACTACGGTCAGCAGCATCATCAAGACTACCGACCGTCACCACAAGACTCTCCCTACGATTCCTCCTCCCGCGGACCCTACGGCCCTCCTGCTGCCGCTGCAGGCGCTGTCTCGGCAGGATATGCTGGCCAAGAGTACGCTGCCCACGACTATTCCGATCGCGGTGCTGCGCCAGCTCCTCCTCGCCACGGCGACAACTCTTATTACAGTGGCGGAGGTGTAGCACCAAGTATGCCGCACGAACAGTCTTATGGCGGCCAGCTGCCTCCACCGCCTTCACGGACGGCCTATCCTAACGATCCATACGCCGGAGGCCCGACCTCGGGAGGACACGCATACGATCCCCATGGGTACGGCCAGGGCACCACTGGTCGGGACTCGTACTCGAATCTCGCCGCCATTGGCGCTTCTCGCTCGGGCTCGCGCAGCCCTAGTCACTTCGGCAGCGAGTACGACAACCCCTTCAGCACACCCCGTGGGTACGGTCATGGGCCCCAGCTAGGGGAGGTGAATCCGAATGATATCGCTGACGATGGCGATGACGGATTGGTGTATGGCCGGCCGAGCAACCGCAACTCAATGCTGAGCTCGCATAACTCTGACAGGACTCCACGAGGAGCTGGCATGGGCGCTGCGGCCGCTGCTGGAGGTGCTGGTGTAGCCGCTGGTGGTTTGATGAAGAGATCAGGTAAGTCAATCTACATCAAAAATTTGCGTACGTCAAACAAATGCTGATCTTCAATCTCTCCAGGACCTCGTGACAGCACCTACGATCTCGGACCCGAAAAGCCTTCAGATTGGATGGCCAAGAAGCAAGCCTCACGCAAGAAGTGGAAGTGGGTCATCATTGCTATTGCTGCTTTCGTCATCATTGGTGCAATTGTCGGTGGTGTTGTCGGAGGTGTCGTGATGGGCGACAGCAGTGGAAGCGGCAGTGGTGGTGGTGGTCGCAAGGGCCAGTCGGCCGAGGAGGACGAGGAGGAGAACGGCGATCTGGGCAAGAACAGTGCCGAGATCAAGAAGTTGCTCAACAACCCGGATCTGCACAAGGTTTTCCCTGGCATGGACTACACTCCGCTCAACACCCAGTATCCTTACTGCATTCACGACCCGCCATCACAGAACAACATCACTCGGGATGTGGCTGTTCTCAGTCAGCTGACCAACAAGATCCGCCTATATGGTACCGATTGCAACCAAACTCAGATGCTGATCCACGCCATCGAGAGACTTGATCTGCAAGACGACGTCAAGGTCTGGCTCGGCGTCTGGCAGGACGACAACTCGACGACCAATGCGCGTCAGCTGGAACAGATGTGGGACATCTTGGACGAGTATGGCGAGGAGCCTTTCGAAGGCATTATTGTTGCCAACGAAATCCTCTTCCGTAAGGAAATGACTATTACTCAGCTGGCCACAATTCTTGATGAGGTACGCACCAATCTCAGCAACAAGAACATCGATCTCCCCGTGGCGACGTCCGATCTCGGTGATGACTGGACGACGGAGCTGGCGAATGACAGCGACTACCTCATGGCCAACATCCATCCCTTCTTTGCTGGCGTCGACGCTAAAGAAGCTGCGTCGTGGACCTACAGCTTCTGGCAGAACCAAAACTCGCAATTCTTCAAGTCCGACAAGACAAAGAACATCATCGCTGAAGTTGGCTGGCCCACCGGTGGTGGTACAAACTGTGGTGGCGCGACAACTTGCACTGGCGGATCGGTTGCTGGCGTTGATGGAACCAATCAGCTCCTTGAAGACTGGGTTTGTCCAGCTCTGAAGAACGGGACGGAGTACTTCTGGTTCAGCGCTTTCGACGAGCCGTGGAAGGAGAGGTTCAACGAGAAGGGCAAGGAGTGGGAAGACAAATGGGGTCTCATGGACGTGAACAGGAATCTCAAGAACGGCTTGAAGATTCCTGACTGCGGCAGTGACAATCTCTGAAGGACGTTCGTCTCGATGACGAGTCCTTCCTGATCGTGAGAACTGGCACCGGCGTTCTTCCCCTTCTGGGCGTTCTTGTTTTGCGGATTTCTTGTTCATGTTCACGGTCATCGGATATCCCACTTTTTGCCGCGTCTTGTGTTTACAATCTGGGCACATACTCTTTTTCGGCGATTTGCGAACGACACTCATGGTTTTGCGATGTCAATTGTACTGTATTTACGGGGTTCTTGATTTG
The DNA here is from genome assembly GCA_021347865.1 of Sarocladiaceae sp. CBMAI 1973. Taxonomy (NCBI): domain Eukaryota; kingdom Fungi; phylum Ascomycota; class Sordariomycetes; order Hypocreales; family Sarocladiaceae; species Sarocladiaceae sp. CBMAI 1973. The sequence goes on from WNLN01000159.1 coordinate 34,060, forward strand.
GGGAGTCCTCATATTGCACGGGCTGCTTGGGTATGCTTGCTGAGTGGCGGGGAATCAAGTGCTTTCGGAAAGCATAGACGGCCGGAAACGAGATGACATGTGAGATGGATATACGGGTATATACTTACATATGTGGAGGATTGATAATGCATCTACTGGGAATGGAAAATATCTCGATATACCCTTCAGCAAGATCGTTCGCGTGAAGTGTTTGACGAACTTGATCAACTCGATTCTTTGATGCACGACTCAACTTCAGCAATTAGCTAGATAATGTGAAGCAAATATCTGTCTCTGTAGACGGCCTGCCACACTGCCCCTTTTTCCATGTGCTTTCGATGACCGACTACAAACTCCCGAAAAGCATTGCTCGCAATCATGAATCAACGAAGCTGCGACTGCGTTCAGACAACGACCTCCTTCATTAGCAGCCTCCGCGCGACTTCCCTCCCTAAGCACCCATTACCCCAGGGCCACTCATGCTCGTGGTCATCGTTCCTTTTCGCAATGCCTGTTGCCCAACACGGGCTTCATACCGTGAGAATTGAAGACGCTACACCTCTACCCAGTGAGGTTGGCCTTGGTTCTGCTCCGGAGTTCGAACCTCATCTCTCAGAGGACATTGCTGCGCATCCTGCTCCGCTTCCACTGGCTCGCCATTATGGGGGTCAAAGTCTGCATTGTGCTCGAACTGCTGCTGCTGAGATTGGGCTGTAGGCCACATTGGTGGGTAGACTGCGCCATACGGGTTCATGGGAAAGTTTCCGCCGGCGCCCATCATGTTGCCATCGTGGAATTGCTGGCCGTCTTCACCGTCATTTGCACCGCCAAAGCCGTTCTGGTAGAAGTGGTTATCGGGGTAGCTGCCGTCGTAAGAGCCGTTGGATGTGCCATCACGATCGCTGTCCTTGGCTTCCAGGACTCTAAGTCTTGCCTCAAGGGAGCGCACGGTGTCCGTTAAGACCTTGATCTGGTAGCTCTTGCTCATGGCGCGATCCTTGTGCATAAGCTCATCGTGCAAAACGCGATCAACGACGCCCCCGACCTGGAAATGCTCATCCTCAGCCTTCAGCAAGCGCATGTCGAACTCATTGTCGAACCGCTCTTGTGCATCATTGTAACCGCCGTCCGAGGAGGCTGATCCGGAATCGCTCCTCATGTCGTCGATATCGGTGGGACCGTGAGGCTGAGGATCTTCAGCGACACCTTTGAGATCGTTGAGGTTGGTTGAGTGTGGTTTGCCGTTTGCGATGCGTCGCGCTTTGGCTTCTTTCTTGAGGTGTCTGTCGATCATTTCGTCTTCGTTGGTACCGCACATGGCCTTGCCTTCTCGGCGGCTATGGAGGTGTTAGAGAACTCTGGTATATAAGTGCTCACATCCGAAAAAGTGCAGGATATGTGGATGGAAATTGGAGCCGTGTATGAATGATCCAATGGGAAGGTAGTGGATAGGAACATACCGTCTCTTCATCAGCGAAGTTAGACTGCTCTGCAGCATGGTCTTTTGAGCAGTACGGGTCGCTCGTTTATAGTCGCCCTTGCGAGAAACCCGCTGGAGAAGCTGCCATATGGCCTGATACTCGGAGATATGTCTGCGTCTCTCAGCTTTCTTGGCCGGATCCAAGTTTGCAATTCGTCTGCGATTGGCCAGCGTTGACTTGTTGGTCGAGTAGGCGGTGGCACCGCGGAGGCGTCCGTCAGGCATGGTGAGCTTTGTCTTCGAAAGCGGATGAACAGGGCCAGATGGCTGAAGCTTTGGACGAGAGAGTGCTTCTGCGAGGTTGATCGAGGTGACGGAATGGGATGGAAGCTTGCACCGACTGTGGTCAGGAAGTTCGGAGGAGAGACGAAAGTGATTGTGGCGAGGGAAGTCGAGAGGTAAGATAGCAAGTAGCAATGAGCCACAAAGGCGGGAGATTCCTGATGCCAGCTTGAAAGCTCACAAATGTGTGCCTTGTTGAAGATATTCTTCAGACTGCAACGCTTGAAGCTTTGAGCACTTGAATTGGAGGAGAGTGGAAGTGAGGAGTGAAGAGTAAGGGTAAGAAGTAAGAAGTGGTGGTGCAAGGGTAGAATGTGGAGGAAGATAGCGAGGTTGAGATGGAAGAGAACCACCACAAGCTTTCGAGATTGAAGATAGAATATCTTCAAATATTGCCCAGCTGTGCACTTCGAAGTCTGCATCCATAGCTAAGTTTTGAAAATCTCTCCAAGTAGCCTTTTTGCGGCATTGGGGTGGATTGCGAGGCATATCGGGGTGTAAGTCGTCGTTGGGCGAGGTCCGCTTAGACCGGGTGGTAGGATGGAGGTGGGCCGGTCAGCCGGTGTCGAGTCCGGCGTCAAGCCGGCCACGGGTTGTCCACCACACCTGGACAACGCATGAGCAGTGTTGCTGGCATAGATGCTGGTGAGGGGCAGACGCATTGCAACAACAGGTGCTCAGGTAATCTTTGTCGCTGCCAATTTCTCGATGAGATCCTCTTCAGTATCTTTCTTTGGGTCGTTCGACGAGACGGGCTCATCTTTTATTGCCGATGAAGTCTTCTTTTCGTCGTCGGAGGCTGTTTCGCTCTGTGGCCTCCAGTATATCGAGGTGCCGTGGAAGGTGGCATTGATGTTGTCCTCGGGGAAGGCGATCTTGGTGTATTCGGCCTCCATTGTCTTCATTGGCTGAATGTCGTCAAGACTTCCCATCGTCGCACTGCGATTTGTCAGTATGGTGCGGCCCGAGCAATCTTGCGGTGCTGACATACCTCTCCCACTCATCGTAGCCTGTGCCGATGAAGATACGCGGTAGCTGGTCTTTGAGAGAGGCTGCGTAGACAGGTCTGTAAAGATGCACGCCATACAAGAATGTGTTCTCATCCACTTCGCTGTAAGCAGCAGGAGACTCGAGCACTTTGTGACCCAACTTGACGAGGAATCCCTTGTCCGATTCCGTGAATATCGGATCTTGCTGAATGCATTCCAAAGCAGAACCATTCATCTTTTCTAGGGAAAGTTTAGTAGATGTGCAAGTCGCGCCACGGTAATAGGAGTGCTCACCTAGTTCTTCTACCATGACCGTGAACGCGATAAGTTGGTGATACGATATCCGCTTCTGTGCCCATGCTCCATCTTCAGGGTCAAAAGTCCCGACTCCTAGACAGATGGCCTTGCTAATTGTTCCTTTGCCGATGCTCTGTTTCCTCACAAGCGCTCGGAGCTTTGCACAGCACTGTGAGTCGAGCCACTCCGCTCGAACTTTCTTATACTCCGCGTCAATCTCATCGACTGAACGCAGGTTCGTGGTTCGTGGCTTGAAGGAAGGCAGAGCCTCTGCGGATATCTGTGCTCCCTGTGGCAATTGCGGCGTTGAGGAATTGCTTTTGCTGTTGTTCTTCTTGCTCTTGCGCGAACGTGATTTGACGAACGTCCATGCCTCAGATTCGGTGGCCATGATGCATAGGCTTGCGCATACAAATGCGATGTCTCAATGCCGCGAGCTGTGTCGTGCCTTGCTTTTCAGTGTTCAAGGTGCCATGCCATGTGAACAATGCTTCTTGGCCTCAAGAGATGATCTCAGAAAAAAGCTAAATTCTGATTCTGCATGTATTTCGGCGTTGAGATCTAGGGAAAATGTCCGCGGGTCGAATGGTAGAGTCCGATTGCAAGCGTGTTGCTAGCTAGCAGTCTATGACTTCGGTCGTTCTTGAGGCAGAACGCCGTGAGAACTGACTTTCTCCGACAAGACAAGTGAATGTGATGCAACGTCGCGACTTGCCGTGCAGAGTGGCTGTGGCTGGTCGCTGCCGTGGCTGGTGCCAGATGTGGCTCAACCTCCAAGCAACTCTTCCTAGACATCCAAGATTACCTTACCCGGAAGACGTCGCGCATCTCAACCAACGCCTGACTTGGAAGACATTGCTTTTCTCTTGACCATGTTCGCACAATCATGATTGCGTAAATGATGCTTGAAGACCAGGTCGACGAGATGTTTCAACTATCGCAGTAATGGTCGACTTCTAGGGTCTCGGCCCCTCACCTGTCGATGTACAAGGTTGACACCACGCAGACCGACTGACAAAGGCTGCGTTTACTCGAAATGTATTCTGAGGATGCGGTGGATTTCACTGTCAAAACGAATTGAGTTATGCGACTTCCGCATATTTACCTTGATTGCTCAAAGGAGCGTATGTTGGTCGATGTCGAAGAGGCCCAGGAGTATAGGAAATCGTTGCAAGCATCATCAGTAAGACGACACGATCAAGCAGCGTCGTTTTTCTGATCAACATTCCCAGCACCGACGATCACGGCTCCGCCGACATACGCTGTGGTACCTTGCCTAAGGTAGCCGGGTTATTGGGAAGTCCTGTGTCTGTGTCAGCAATGTCAGCCGCCATCAAAGTTAGACAACTCAAAGCATCTGGAGTGGGTAGCGAAATGGCCCTCGGTCAGCACGGCACTTCAGCACTATCCCGCATCACAGAATTTGATGCACGTTGAAACTACATTGATGCATGAATACACAAATGCATTCTCGCACGAACCATTTCCCGTCACGATAGACGCCGTTCGTCGTCGATATCACACCCGCCCGGCTCTCGGCCCCTGCTTCGCGATGCGCCCACCACATTCATCCCATCAACCACCAAATCGGAGGTGCCTGTCTCCCATCTGTATCCATTCTCCACGGTCAAAGACCATGCCATCGAGTACCACTTCGACTAGCCAGGACCCCTCGAGCAAAACAGCCAATAAGCCTGGCCAAAGAGGGTGGACGCCGCCAGCTCCACCCACACCCGCCACGACCACGGGCGCTTAAAGACAATCATCAACGGGCCTGGTGCCAGGGCCAGGGTCCGTCCTGTGCAGCCTCATTGGTTGTCCCGTCCAAGCACAAGGGAGGGGTCCTTGATGCATCTCCCAAAAGCGTACAGAGGTGCCCTGTCCGACTTTGTCATTGGTCGCGGGCTGGTGCTGCACGGCATGACAAAGAGCGAATGTTCGCCGCTGATGGGACGTGCCTTTTGGGGGCTCGAGAAGAATGGCAGCGCCGGCACATGCGCAAAGTATGCACGAATCCTGGCTGACCCTCACCCCCATGGGCCGGCGGCTGGGCCATTCGAGAAGAGGAGGCGGGATGTGATATGAATAATTAAGCACGGGTGCCACCTCAGCTCTAGACCTCGAGTAGCATTTGGATGCTGACACTTTTCCTCCTCATCTCACCTCTCGACCACGATACCCAGCAACTCTCGATCTGTATACATCTCGAATCATCCAGTGTCGGAACAGAGAGGCGAACAGACAGCCAAGCACGGTCCTGCTAGGTCTTACAAAGAAACGACGAACAATAAGCGCCACCTCAACAAGTGAGGAGAGCTGCAACCAAGCGCAGAACAGAACTCCCCGACTCTTCCTGATTTCTTCCGTCTTGATTTCGCGAGCACATTTCACGGATTCAGCGATCGAGTCGCTTCTACGTCCCAACATCACCAGAGTCTCTTCACATTCACACAACCACTATGCGTTTCTCAGCAATACTCAGTCTCGCCTTGGCTGGCATCGCCTCCTCACATACTGTCATCACCTACCCAGGATGGCGCGGCGACAACCTCAAGGACAATGACGACTTCCCGTATGGCATGCAATGGGAATATCCATGTAAGCATCCTCCTCGCGCTACCACGCGACAAGTATGTACATTTATTGACGGTATTACTCTAGGCGGCGGTATTGGCACGACAAAGAACAGGACGTACTGGTCGACAGAAGGAGGCGCTGTCGCTTTCCAGCCTGGCTGGTTCAAGGGCCACGAGACAGCGTTCATGCTGATCAATCTCGGATTCGGCACTGATGGACCCGACGATGGACCGAAGAACATGTCTTTCCCAATGGTTCCGATCTTCCAGATCATCGGACCGTCAAATGGTGCATACCCCGGAACCATCTGCCTGCCACAAGTGCCACTTCCGGTGAACGCGAGTGTCAAGGCTGGCGACAAAGCCACAATTCAAGTCATTGAGCATGCCCAGCACGGCGCGTCACTATACTCTGTAAGTTCCCCATATGTCTATTCTTGGGCATCGATTGCATCAACTAACCTCGAAAAGTGTGTGGACATCATCTTCGCCGAACCTGGTGACGACAAGATCCCCGAAGTCAACGAGACCAACTGCTTCAACTCAACACATCTCGGATTTGCAGAGCAATACACTATCGTCACCAAGCAACCTGGCGCCGACGGTCCGATCGGCCAGGAGGACGGCGGCGCAAGACTTCAATGGGCGACTGCTGCAGGCTATGCTGGCGCGGCACTTGTCGGAGCAGCATCATGGCTGTTGCTATGAGCATCCTGAAAGTGGTTTGTCTTCCGAAGACAGGGGATTGAAGTTGAGAGCGTTTTCTTGTACATGTCTGGTGTTTGAAGATTTGAGGTACGACTTTTGATGGCGTTTTCGGGGTTCATATGGGATATTGACAAGGGTTACCCTCTTTTACGCTACACATCCTGTTGTTTGCACGACGACTGTCTGAGTCGAAGAAGTAGAACAATGAAACAATAATCTGACTGCATGATCGCGGCGAATGCTCAGAAGGTGTGAGATGCTGAGGGAACAAGTTACACATCGCGAACCAGACACAAGGCCAGCAGCTGCCATGAGACTGGGGCGTTCCAATGAGAGCAATACTTTTCATCATTTGCGAGTGATGATGCTGGTTCTGCGCAACCAGGACATCGTCTGGAACAGTCGGCATTTCTTCACAGCCACGACCCGGCTTCTCGGCATATCAAAGCTTAGCCTCTATTCATCGTCCACAAACGTCCGATGCATCGCCAGCCGCTTTCCTTCCGTAGATCACAGGCCTGTCCCACAGACCAAGCTTCGGCACAATCGGACCCGCAGCGAGACCGTTCAATGGTTCAGAGCACTTATGCGGCCAGTGTGACGGGCCTGACCTGCCAAACTCAAATGGGCGGCCCAGGGGTAAGACCGCGTGTGTTGAAGAAGTCACAGAATGATGTTGCACGATACAAGAGCTAGATGAAAGGGAACGCTTCTATTTTTTCTTGTGACTTTGTGGTGCACATGTTGCTCTATCTTAATCCTTGGCTAGCTTTGCACACTCGCTCGCCACACCCTTGACTCTGTCCTCCGAACTCCTGCCTAGGGCACCCTGTACCCATGATTTAACGCCGAGACCCTGTGCCTCGTCTCCTGTTGATGACAAGGCGGTGCCTAGAGCAACCAAGCCCCGGTAGAGAACCTCGGAGTCAGTTTGCTCGTCAAGTGATCTGCCCGCAAGGATCACAAGTCTGCGACGTTGCTGCGGTGTCAAAAGCTTCTCCTTGGCAACCAACACCGCAAGGTTCACTTGCACCGTTGTCGTAGCAATAAGAAGGTTGCGATGGAAGCGACCGATGGCTTGCTGACCTGGTGCTAAGCCAGAGACGCGTTCGAGGAAGGCCAGAACTTTGTCGGTTTGAGAGTTGATAATGCTGCGGCCATCCGCCGTGACGAAAAGATTTGCAATAATACGAGCACCCATCATAACAGCATTTTCGGACGGCGTCTCACCGGAAGGAAGGGAAGCCGCGATGGCGAGGTCAATGACAGATCCAGTCTCGGGACTGGAGAATGATGCTACCGTGCGATCTTTGGCCATGCAGCGGAGGAGATCGAGTCCGGCAAGGCGTTCAGAATAGGACCACCTGGTGACAATCCGGACAACAAGGTCAAGGGAGTTGGGAGGTATCGATTTGGAAGCTTCGAGGCTCTCGCGAAGCGATTGGAGGAGGGCTTCTTCGTTGGGGTTCAGAGCAGCATCTTTGCGACCACTCGAGATCATGGTTTTGTTGACGTCAATGATCTTCTTGAAGATAGCTGTACATCTGTTAGCACCGTGAGCATTGTCAATCGCATTCAACCTTACCTTCGTATTTAGCAGCGGTGATGCTAAGGAACTCCTTTTGCGGGAGTATCCTGGGCTGCGCTAGCTCATCGCCAGGGCGATATCGCTTCTCCGTCCCAAGAGGATCAGGACCACTTGGACCGGACTGCTCTCCCAAAGTTGCCCCCTTTGTGTTCTCGGTGATGAAGTTGGCGACGCTGTCGAGATAGCTCAAGGGTAACTCGTTGTCGCCGAGAAATTTGGTCGCGCGCTCGTAGGGATTCTCTGATAGGTTGTACGGGAGCTTCAGTGGAGGTTTGCCGTCCTCAATATCGACATCGAACACGAAATCGTAAGACTTTCCTTGGTACTCGACCTTTTTGCCTGTGCTTCCGACTGTGTCGACGACCGTACCAACGTTGATCCATTGCTGCTGACTCATTGACCATGTATGCGCCGTTACCGAGCCGTTATCTTCCTTGATCATCTGCACTTGACCCTCCTTTGTGCCAGACTTGCTGGTGAGGAATGAGGGACCGGGAAGTTTCTCCTTGTTGACACCCCCGACCTGTTGCTGGGGTATAGATGACGCCTTGATCGAATCTTCAAACTCCTTCTGTGTAGCCGCATCTGCCATGTACTCTGGGCGTCGCGTGAAGACACGCGCTATGCTATCACTGGCACCTGTGACGATGTCTCCTGTCTCGGGATTCACAGCGACAGTCCAGACAGAGATTGCCGGATGTGTGATCGTCTGGATACACTCCGTGCCCTTCCATATCCTCACTGTCCTGTCCTCGCCTGAGCTGACGAGCTCACCAGACGGTAGGCTGGCTAGGGCGTATACGAAGCTGTCATGCCCGTGAAGCTCGGCAACTTGTTGACCGTTCAGCTTCCACAATCTCAGAGTGCCATCATTACTTGCGCTAGCAATGTCTGCACCGCTCGGGTGGCCTGACGGCAACCGGCATAAAGCACGCACGACATCAGGAGTGTAGATGGTAGATGCAGGTTGAACCTCGCCGCCAACGGCCTTTCTGAGATCGAAGATTCGAATGTTCTTGTCGGCAGAGCCTGTGACAACGGTTGTCTCATCGAGCGCTAGCACTGCCCAAACAGCAGCATCGTTATGACCGCTGAGCATCAGCTCCGTGTCCCATTTGGCAATATTCCACACTCGTGCTTGACCGTCCCATCCGCCAGACACAAAGTACGAGCCCTTCGGAGAAACGTCCAATGTACAGATGTTATGAGCGTGTCCAACAAGAAGGCGTGTCGCATTGTCTGAGCTCAGCGCCAGAGGTGATTTGACTTCAACAATCATGTCCTTTCCAGCAGAAAGAACAAGGCCATCGGGATGATCTTGTATAGGGGGGATGTAGCTCAAGGAGTTGACATATTCGGAGCCTCGACTAAGCAGTGACGCTTCGAAGGATGGCGGGGTTGATTCGGTTCGGCGCCAGACGCGAACGCTGCAGTCTCGTGATGCCGAAAGAATAGTGGTAGGCGATGGGAAGCTTACAGCGCGGACCTGGAAAGTGTCAGAAATCTCAATACCAGAGCATCGGAGTTGCGGCGAAAGTGAAGGGTGCTGAACGTACATCAGCTTCGTGACCAACGAGCTGGACCGACAGCTTGAAGTCGCCCATAGTGGCCTCTGTTTGGGGAGAAAGAGGCAGTGTGAAGTTTGCCGCGGAACGCAACTGAAGCCTGGATTATGTGTCTATTATGAATGAGAAGAAGCCACGAGGTCACAGGCACGCACAAGTTGACAAATGCACGGCGGACTTGTTAGAGAGGATGATGGAAGCTCGAAGAGCTCCGACCTTAGGAAGAGCGCCACAGGCGGATTGATGATGATGAATGGCGGGGGGCCTTCAGCCACAGTTACAGTGGCAGGGATGGAAGAGACCCCGCTATATGTGGCGGTGCAGGGACCAACCCCCGCTATTCCCTTAGATTTAGTGGCAGGCCACTGCCTGGACGCGGTGCGACTGTCCATTTACGGAGGGCGGTCGGTCGCACTTGCCGCAATTCGACCGGTCCTCAAACACGGAGAAGTGAAAGAAGGCGCGACCGTCGCGACGCTGATTCTTCTGCTTCCTGCCCGACTTCTCTTCACCTTCCCCTTCGTCGTCCTCGTTCTTGCCTTTCGACTCGGGCACGGTGACGCCTCATCTCGCCTTGATCGAGTCAACCCCTCATTTCTTACATCCGCCATCTCGACTCCTCTCCGTGTCTCCTCACCTCCGTTTCAAGCTCGAGCTTGACTAGACTTCCATCACGATCACGACATCGCAACGCCGTTAACGACCGCCCACGACCGTCACGAATCTTCTTACTGTATTCCGCCACTTTTCACATCTCAGCCTCACCAGATCGCGAATATCGAGCCGCAGTTTCATCGAAATAGATTCCCTTGTCGCGTTGGCAGAACCCAAACCGTAGACCGCTGCATCATGGCAACAGACGCCCCTAGGCAGTACATGCCGCTGACTTGTCACGGTCATTCTCGACCTGTTCCGCATGTCGCTTTCTCGTCGCTTGAGAAGGATGAGACGTACTACATCATCTCCGCTTGCAAGGGTACGGCACGATATGCATCGCTCATTGACCTTTTGCTGATCAACTTAGATGGCAACCCCATGCTTCGAGACGGCCTGACTGGTGACTGGTGCGTCGACTTCTCGGTGAAGTATAAAAACGTGGGCTAAGTTATGACGATACAGGATTGGAACCTTTATTGGCCACAAAGGTGCTGTGTGGCAGGCTCGGCTGAGCCCAGATGCATCGTATGCTGCGACGGCTTCGGCAGATTTCACCGCGTGAGTTTAAGTGGGTGGGGAGCCGATGATATATCTTACTGACCGTGCTCAGGAAAATCTGGGACACGCACACTGGCGAGTTGCTCTACACCCTTCAGCATGAGCACATCGTCCGGGCCGTTGCTTATCCGCCGAATCGAGCCGACCTTGTCGCTACTGGAGGGATGGAGAAAAAGCTTCGGATCTTTGACGTTACCGAGCTCGGGCCAAGTGATCCTGCGAACCCCCCAACGATACCTCCCACGGCCGGTTTCGAAATTGCAGAAGGAGTGCACACAGCCTCAATCAAGTTCATTTGCTGGACAAGCGACCCCAATGTCATAGTCACGGCATCCGACAAGACACTCAGGTGGTTGGACCTTCCTAGCCGTTCCTGCATTCGTCAAGAGGTTCTCGATGGAGAAATTAAGTCGTGCGAGATGGTAGCTATATCGTCTCAACACGCGGCTCCTTCAGACATTGGCGGAGGGAAGCCCGTGCTTGCCGTGGCAGCGGGTAAGGTGGTCTATTTCTGGGGCGGTGACCGTGCCATGGACGACCTCAAGCGAATTCAGCTCAAGTATTCCATTGCTAGTGTGTGCCTTGACGTCAAAGGGAGGAAGGTGGTGGTCGGTGAGGAGCCAGGGACCTGGGCAAAAGTACTTCGCTACGATGACGAGGTTGAGATCGATACCCATAAAGGCCATCACGGCCCAATTTGGTCCATTGCCTTCTCGCCCGACGGAAACCTTTACGCGACCGGGTCTGAGGATGGGACTATCAAAATGTGGAAGAACTGCGAAGGGTTCTACGGTCTATGGCGCGGAGGAGCGGAGCGGGCAACCGGTGAGTAGCGTGACTCCGAGGCCAGCTTCGCTTCAGACGACAGTCGGACAGGCCGCAGCTTTACGCCGTGGAGTTCCCATGGCTCAGAAACGAGCCTGGGTGCTACGGGGCTTGGAACAGGAGCCGCGAAAGAGGACCGTCGTCGCCATTTATCGACCGATTCCGACAGTCCCCGGTTCGCAGATTTCCGACCTGGTATCAGCGCATGAGATAGTCGCTACTATAGGCTGTATGCGAAGGCATGGAAGCGGGTCCGATATTTGTCGGGTTTTTTGTCGGAGGCTTGGACCTATTGTACAGCCCTGCGGCTGGCGTATTGATTTGCCATGGATTTGCCATGGCAAACCTTAATCCCTGAAGACAGAAGCTGTCAAGCACGTGCGTGATTGCCTACAATCGTTGTTCGGATGTGAGATGTTTGCGAGCGGGCGCACCAAACCGCCACAACTAATGAGTAAGTAGGGTGCATGTTAACTCTTTATAGGAATGCCTTTTTGGGTTCTCTTTGCACGCCACACGAAACTCGCCCGATAGTTGACGGATTCTTATATTGTCCGCCGAGTCGATCCCCCCACAGGAATCGGGCGACTCTGACACTGGCGCATACGTTAGCTGGGTCCACGACCAGCGTGGAGGGCGGTTCTGGGCGGAACACGCGTGTTAGCTAAGCGAACAACCGCCGCGTTTGCCCCTTTCGGTACTCGCTTCTTCGGCCGAGCGTAGCGACAGGGATCCTCTCATTCAGGATCTTGACGTGCAGGATGAGTGACAAGATGGCAGAGTGGCCGCGAGTCGAGGTTAAACATGGCCTTGAGGTCTCATAAGTAAGTACCCATTCCTGGAAGGCTCGAAAACATAGTCCTCGCCCTCTCCGGGTTTTTGTTCCGCGTATTCCTAATACTCGTGTCAAAAAAAGCTGTTGCCTGGGATCCCGCGGGAGTTTGTCCAACACTCAACCCGTCTTATTATAGCGAAAACGATTTACAATGCTGCGTCGCAGCCACAAGAAGTCCAGAGATGGATGTCGTGAATGGTCAGTTATTGGTCATCCTCTCCTGTTTTCGACACCCTGCAGCTCAAGCCATGACCGGCCGCCGTAGCGGGGGGTTGGCGTCAGCTTGCGATACGGCGTATTCGGATGCTAACTTTGGGTGAACAATAGTAAGCGGCGTCATGTAAAGGTATTGCTGTCCTGCAAGACGAGGCCTTGGCTAGACCTTCAAGGGATCTTGTCTGCATCCCAGAGACAAGAATTGAGAACTGACGTCGAGCTATAGTGCGATGAGGCACGCCCCTCGTGCCGCCTATGTGTGCTCTCGGAAAGAACATGCACTTATACGACACCCGTACCGTCTCGGGCCCGAACCGGCGATCGCGGGTCAGCATCTAGTACACCATCACAAGGGACCGTTGGCAGTCCGGTGAACCCATCAGACCCCCTGGGCGGGCCCGGGAGTTCCAACCGGTTCGTGCGACCAGATCTACCAGGCGATCTGACTGCATCGTCTCCACGAGACTACGCGATTGCGCCTGTGACAGGGGAGGTTAATCTCGACCATGCAGAGCTGCTCATCCACTGTTTCAAGGAAGATGACATCTTCGTGCTGTCCGACAGGGTGGGTGACTATCAAGGGAGCCTGAAATTGGCCTTTGACATTGCCCACCAGTTCCCTTATCTCCTCCACGAGCTTCTCGCCTTCTCAGCCTGCCATTTAGCGACACGATACCCCCACATACCCAGATACCATTCCCTTGCGAACGACTTGCAGACCAGAGCGGTGGCGCTATTCAATGCGTCTGGCCAAGACATAACCCCGGACAACTGCGTGGCAGTCCTACTGTTCTCGACGATCGTTGGTCAGCATCTGTTCGCTGATTCGCTGAGACCGCGGGACTTTGCAGGACTGCCCGCGTTCATACAACGATTTACACACTGCCTTGCCGTACAGCGGGGCATATTCACGATATACCAAGCGGCGTCTCCAGTGTTGCTGGCGTCACCGCTGGAGAAGTTCCTCACCGCAGGAATAGAGTCGCAGAGGGTGGAGCCGGTAGGGTCGGATTGCGCCGAGTTGACGGCGATGATCTATGAATCCCCACGGCTCACACCCACGGACAAGGAGGCTTGCATACGCGCCTCCGTCATCCTGCAGCTAGGGTTCGATGCGGTTGCATTAGCTCCAGAAGAGCCGACGCACCTGTGCTTCAAGTGGGTGATTGGGGTACGGCCGGCTCTGAAGGCGCTACTGGAGGCGATGCAACCGGACGCGATGGTCATTCTCGCGTACTACGGTCTGCTGCTGCATATGAATAGAGGGGCGTGGCCAGTGGGTACGGCGGGTGCGTATATCATTGGGATGGTTACGGACTTTCTGGGGAGGGAGTGTCCGTGGTTGGCGTATCCGAGGAGACGGATGGCAGAGATCAATTGATCGGAGGCTTTGATGCAAGGCACAAGGCTCGGCTATAGACGGATGGCGACTAAACGTACATTATGATCAAAGAATAGATTGTTCTATGTGCTGTGCTGATTGGTTGTATATACGCCGCAGGGCCGCGTCTAGTTGGTCATGTATCCTCCATCGACCTACAATGATCAGTTAGCATGGGTCAAGCTAAGGCTGCACGTGTTTCTGGAGTAAGCACTTACAATTAAGGTCTCGCCGTGGACCCATTCACTCGCACCGCTGGCTAGGAAGACGACTGGACCCTTGAAGTCCTCGGGTTTGCCCCATCGGCCGGCGGGGATGCGGCCGTTGCCGTCGGTGGTGAAGTCTTTGGTGCCACCTTGGATGAGGTCCTCGTTCATATCTGTTGCGCAGTACCTACCCAACAATTAGTCTCTGTCCAAGACAAACACACCCAAGAATGTTCGTTTGTAAGATTGGGGGAAGACTTACCCAGGTGCAATGTTATTCACATTAATCCCCTTGCCAGCCCACTCATTCGCCATAGACCTAGTCATCAACTCCAACGTCCCCTTCGACATTGCATACGGCGCCTGTCCCGCCGAGCCCCTAAACCCCAAAATACTCGAAACATTCACAATCTTCCCCTTCTGACCCTTTTCGATCCAGGATTTCGCAACAGCTTGGCAGAGCAGCCAGACGGACGTTACGTTGACCTGGAAGAGTTTGTCGTAGTCGGAGAGGGAGGAGGTGATTACTGGGTCGCGATCGACTATGCCGGCGCAGTTTAGCAGGATGTTGATGGTTGGGTGGGAGGAGAGGATTTGGGGGAGGATGCGTTGGAGGGAGGGGCGGGAGGAGAGGTCTGCTGTGTAGATTGTGTAGGTGCGGCCGAGGGCTTCGACGGCTTGCTTTGTTGTTGTGTTGGATTCACTTCTCTGAAGGGGGTTAGTATTTTGTACTGAGGTTGAGGGTAGAGGACTGTTGAATGGAAAGAGGGGAGGGGAGAGGGGGAAGAGGACGTACTTGGATGGAGATGATGTCTGCGCCGGCTTCTGCGAGGGCGATTGTCATTGCTGCGCCGAGGCTGCGGGTTGCGCCTGTGACGAGGGCGGTTTTGCCGGCGAGGCTGAACATTTCGGGGACGGACATGGTGGTGGTTGTGAGATTTATGCCGTTGAGAAGGATTAAGTCTGCTTTCGATGGTTGAGGTGTAAGGAGGAATGAGTTGTGAGCTGGAAGTGTTGTTCAATTGAGTTGTGAGAGATGTTGAGCTTAGTTCCAGGCAATGCTATTTGGGGTGAGATGTGTCTTTATATTTGTGAAGAGGATGTTTGCCTCATCACTAATCAAGCCTTCGCATTTCTCGCATTATCGAGTTGAGATCCACGATACCCGATACTAAGACACGATATGTCGTAGAATTTGTATATATCATCATGACCGAGACAAAATGCTGACGTATTTGGATGGCTAATGTTATAACGTTATCAGGCTCGGGTCTCCACCCCCGAGAGGGGAGCCACTTGATGCGGGAAGCTGAGTCGTTGAAGAAGCTGTACTGGGATCTTGTGGGGAACGAGAGTCCACTTGGTGAGTTGAGAAAAAGGGTCTGAACAGGGGGGAATTGGGAGGAGATTAATGACGTTACTGCGTAGATGGAGATGAAATTTGGCGGTGGAGTGAGGGGGAGAAGTCATCGGCTCCGGGTCCGCGGCTGAGATGCCGATGCTGAGGTTAGATGCATCTGATCTGTGAGCACCTTATTTCCATGGCTTAGTCTCGATCTGGCAGGTCAGGGCTATATTCTTCGGCAATATTCTATTTTTGATGGTTCCAATCCCGGACTATATCCTGCTATCTCATCTGCTTGCCCGTCTCGGCCCTTCCCCTCGTCACCGACTCGGATGGAAAGACCTTTTGAAGAAGAAATTAGTGCCAGATGAGGCAGAAGACTCAAAGTGCAGGTGTCACTGATTGACCAGCACGTAGCGGTACCTTGCCTTGCCAGCCTTCATGTCAAGAATGGCCTGGTTCGCGTCGCTCATAGCCCTCGTCTCAACCCAGAACTTCATCTTCTTCTCCGCCGCCAATTGCAGCAACTCTTCCATCTCCGAAGGCGATCCAATGATTGAGCCAGTGACTGTCAGGCGTCGCATGAAGATTGGCCACACGGACATGGACAGTCCTGCCTCGCCTGGATTGCCGACCTGAACGAAGACACCATCTTGCTTGAGAAGCCAGAGGTACTGCGACAGACGGGGATCTGGAGCTGAGACGGTCGAGATGAGCAGGTCGAACTTGTTGTTATGCGTTGAACTCCAATCCTTCTCATCGTCTGTGGCGATGTATTCATCCGCCCCCATCGCCAACACTTCCTCCCTTTTACTCCCCCTCCTCGAAATGCCAACCACCCTCTCCGCCCCCAGAGCCTTTGCAATAACAACCCCAAAATGCCCCAACCCTCCCACCCCAATAATCCCAACCGTCTTCCCGGGTCCGCACTTATATCTCTTGAGGGGAGAAAACATCGTGATCCCGCCGCAAAGCAACGGCGCCGCATCCTCTGACCGCACGCCCTCGGGAATCTTTTGGACGAAACTTGCTGGGCAGCGGTGGTATTTTGCATGGCCGCCCATGGATATGGAGGTGTTGAAGTGGTGGCTTGCGTAGGTTGCGACTAGTTTGGGACAGTATTGAGGTTCGTTGGCTGTGCAGGCGGAGCAGGGCCCGAAGCGGTTGAGGCAGGAGTCGCTTATGCCGCCTATACCAACGCGGTCGCCGATTGAGAGGTGAGAGGGGACTGCAGAGCCGAGACGGGTGATTTTCCCGACGAGTTCGTGGCCGACGCAGATGGGGTATTCCGTCGTGCCCTGAAAGTGTGTAAGTTGGGATGGGAAAATGTAGAGTGGTGAGGAGTGAAGGTGGTGGTGATGGCACTTACATGGTTGTTGGCGAGGGCGTCGAGATCAGAGCCGCAGATGCTGCTGTGAGTGACGGCGATGTCGATGTCTGTTTCTTCCCATTCTTTGGGCTCGAATTGGGACCAGGTCATTTTGCCGCTGACCGAGTCTGGGCCTTGGCCGAGCCAGCCTTGCCAGTCGGGGTTGGACATGCTGGGCAGAGAGTGCAAGTGGTGTAAGTGACGATTGCGAGGCCCGACTTTAACAATTTCAGAACGGTGTTATAATGCGATGTGTTGGAACGCAAATGAGTACTCAAAAGCTGAGTCCATGTCTTCTTTATATTTTACATGTTTCTTTTGTCGTGGATTCGGCAATAGGTGAAGGATCTGGTCGTGGCGCATCTCCGCATCCATCGCGGCGTAGTGTCAACGTTATGCCCAGCCCCGGACCAACGACGAGCGATTCTGGTCCGCACTGGACCACGGCACTGACTAACCAGCACAAACGATGCGGACTTTGCCTTGAACTGAAGTTAAGCGATTGACGACTTCGGGAAAAGACGCTCAGGATTGCTCAGATCTGCTGTGGTCGCTATGGCGGACTTTGCATTTGGATGAGATCGCATGGATTTGTCCCAGTAAGGATTGAACGTGGTGAATACACCGCTCAGGGACTTCAATTGTCACCTTGGTACCGGGCGCCTTGATCGCTTTTGACTTTGGAGCGTGATAAAATAGTATATAAGATAGTAAGTCAAATAACTAATAAAGTAGCAAGTAAAATAAATAATAAAATAGTAAGTAGAAGAGTCATACTTCTTCAACTTTCCAACTAAGTTTATGGTAAAGAACAAAGCTAGCAATAAGCAACCCTGCATAATGTACTGCAATTAAGGCCAAGGGCTTCCCAGCTGGATTCGCAGACATCAAGAAAACACGGTATTATCACGCGATTATCTATACATAAAAAACGATTCAAGAAAATTAACGCCAAGGCCAGGTTCCTCGCTCGTCTCCATCGCTCGACCTCCCTGACTTACACACCAACATCCATCCCTCCTATCGCCACAGCCCCAAAGTCAGCACTCTCCTCAAAACTCCAAGAGACCTTTTCCCTCCGTCCTCCTTCCTCTCCGTCAAAGGCTGAACAGCACTCCCATCCCTACTCCCCAACTCCAGAACCTCCCCTCCTCCATCCCCAAGCTTCCCCGGATACCACACAAAAAAAGCAACCATAACAGCAACCATCGGTCCAAAGTCCAACGCATAAATCGGCCACTCATTCGCCATCAGATATCCCTCTCGTCCCTGGAGGTACTCGACTGTTCGGAAGACGTTGCGGATCATGATGATTACCGAGCAGAGGTAGAGCATCGTCAGACAGGTCTTCCAGGGAACTGTTGTTTGGTGTCTGGATAGGGTTTCGTATTTTAGGAAGCGGTTGTGGAAGATGCCGCAGAGGACGAGGAAGCAGCCGAATACTACTATGTGGAGGATTAGACCTGCGACGAGGATGTATTGTCCCGCTTCAGCTGCTGCAGATGAATCACTCGGTAAAAGACCTGCGCCGCAGCCTTGGACGTTGATACACGTGATATCCGCCCAGAGAAATATCCGCGTCGAGAGTCGAGAAGGAATCAACGAGCAATCTTCCCTGGCGAGGGAGCGGATAAGGCGTGTGTAGGACATGTAGAGTGTAGCCGCGAAGAAGGCTGGTGGCATGACGAGGAAGACGGATTGCATGATGAAGAGGATCAAGTTGGCTGTGTTCCAGTGGCAGATGATTCGGACGATGAAGCCGATTATCATCACTGTACGTTTAGTACCTCATTAGCATGGCATACACAAGGCAGTCGAATGGATTGAGTTGAGGAGACGTACTTAGACCACCGACGGCAAACGGGATGCAGAACCATAACTTAGCCCTCAACATTCTCCATGAATGCATCGCCGTAAGCACAAAGAACAATGCTGCAAAGGCAATCGCAGCCGGTAAGCTGGGGACATAATCCCAGAGATAATAATCCCCCTTGTACGGCTCGAGCTTCGCCATTTCGACTCTCGACTATCGCCCCTAGATCTATCAGACGAAGGATTCGGAACGACAATAAAGGTCGGCCGGATTTATCGGTAGACGCACCCGGATCTCGCGATGCCAAAGACACAATTGCCACGACCTCAAGAGCCGAACAAGAAGAGAAGAAATATCGCACCGCGTTCGTGCTGCTCTCAAGTCGAATCTGATTGAACGATGAAGTAAACGGACGACAGACCATCCCAATCCTCTTATACCCATCAGCGTACATCCACCAAATAAAACTTTCCCTCAATCTCACATTCTCTCGCCTTCCCAAAAAAGTCATATCTGACATCCATCCCGAGAATACGTCCTCACGCGTGTTACTATCCCTCCCGCTCCGCCGCGTCACTCCCGCCCCCGGGGCCCTGGACGTCTCAAGCCTCCCCCGGATCTCGCAGATAGGGCCCTACACTCCTCCTTATAGGGCACTTCCCTCCCTCATAGTACTGAACAAGGCTCGAAATGTCAATCGGGCGTCAGCCAATACGAGAATGCGAGGCTGTGGATACTGGGATGAATACGCGTGTTATGTCAGCAGGGGTTCATCGTCTACACGCATCGGGACCTATACGATCGTTACGGCGAGGGATGAACAAGGTTTAGACTGGGTACGATACGCGAAGCTTTTGCAGATAGGTCCTAGGCTTGCACTTTTCTGCTTACATCGTGGACAGGAATAGACTTGTCAAGCATACTGTTTTACTCTATTTCTCCTTGTACCCAAACACGTAATCGATCATCTGGACCCAGACTCGACGCGCAATCGTCTCCCAGCCGGCCAGACCTTTCTGTGCCTTGTGTCTGCCCCTAACCTATGGACGTAAGACATGACCGGGTACGACAGCCGACTTTGCAATGCCTGCATGATTGCCATCAACGGCCGCATACCATATCCAAGGAAGCACCTGACGCCACCCAGAAAAGAAGCAAGAGAGCTGACCAAGTACCATGAGGAACCCCAAGGCATTGGTTACCCAATTCTAACCCAAAATTCCAGAAAACACCCGGAGCGCCATTCCATCCAACACCATTACCGACTGTTCAATTGTCCGATATCCAAATATCACAACTCCGTTCGTTTTCTGCACATTGCAGTCTTTTAGACGCCGAATCCAAGCACTCCCATGACCAGAACATGCTTTCAACTCATCAATGTAGCCAAAACAGCCTTGCCCATGAGTCATTTGTCGTGCTTCAGGAATATATGGATGCCAATCAGGAAAATCAGGCCGAGGAGTCGACCCCAACCCTTCAGGCGTCCTGTCCAGCCGTGGAGACTGTCTCTTGCTGTCTCTCGGCTTCCAGCTGGGCATCTGCCTCTCGCTGTCTCTCGGTCTCCAGCTGGTGGTCCATCAGCCACCCGACCTCTTCAAGCGTCATCATTTCCTGATGAAATTGTCCGTCGACCCCCAAATAGTCCGGGATAGGCTCCTGCTCCCAGGCCGGGTTCAGCCCCTCAACCTGTTCCTCGTTTTCTGGCAGGTCCAGGAAAAGGTCCATCATTACGGCCTCCCTAACTTGCTCCTGAGTCTCCATCGGCTCAGGGACAGGTGCTGTGCTGACCTGCAGAACCTGTGACCGGGTTTCAATCAGTTCCGGGATAAGTGTCGTTGTCACTGGGGAAACCTGCTGCTGTGTTTCCGTCGGATCAGAGACAGGTGCTGTGCCCATCTCGGGGACCTGAGCCTGGGTCTCCATCGGCGCCGCGGCAGGCGTCGTTTCCTCCTCTGTATCATCTTCATCCATCTCCGTCAGGTCCGGGAGAAGGTCCGGGAAAGGCAAGTTATCATAGCCTGGACTCGATGATATGAGCTCACCCAGGTCCGGGCGTGGACGTTCGCCCCAGAATTGAAATTCCTTTTGCGCCTCTGCCCAGCTTTCAGCATCTAAGAAGTGGTGATCGACTCTGTAAATGTTCCAGACACTGGTTGGGTCCGCGCTGCTCGCCTCCTCATCCGTTACTCCTTCCTTCTTCACTCCGTGCAGTAAGCCTGCATTGAATAGGTCGGCAATAGGATTTTCGGGCCTTCGCATGGGGTACGAGGAGAATCGAGGCAGGTGTTTTTCTGGGATCGTGATGTAGGCTCTTTTCAAGGTTGAGCGCGCGGCTGGGATGATTTCGAACATGACTGTTTTATTCCCCAGGATATACGCGCTGCCAGGGAGAAAGTACCTTTTGGCAAACCTGAAGTCCTTCCTTGTGTACCATACGATTTCGTCATCGTTTGTCGCCAATGCAGAAGTGTACGCAGCATATGGGCCTGAAAGTGTAAAATCGACTATCCTCCCAATAGGGCGGCAAGGAGCATCATATCCACGTCTGTGAGGCTCAGCGGGCGCCGTGGCCACAGAAGTCGCTTGAGCCTGTGCTGTATCCGGGAAAACAGTCGGTAGAGGCTCAACTCCTTCGGCACCGGTCTCGACGGGGCCGGGCTCGGTTTTGATCTGGCCAGGCTTGGCAGGCGGCGTAGGTTCAGACTTGGCTTGAGCCTGAGATCTGCCCGAAGGGACAGTCCGTAGAGGGGCGGCTCCTTTGACACCTTGTCCAACAATGCCGGGCTGAGGCACAGAGTCCTTCTCGTAAGGTCCAGCAGGTGGCGTGGGCTCAGGCATGGCTTGAACCTGAGATGTCTTTGAAGGAACAGACGGTAGAGTTGTGGCTCCTCCGATTCCCTTTTTGAGGACGCCTGAACCAAGCTTGATTTTCTTCTTGTCAGCTTGAGGGCTGACCTGCTTCCGTTTACGTGGCTCGGGCACGCTCTGCTGGGCAAGACCCGTGTTAGGGGATGTCGCGTTCGGTTCACCCATATCGGAGGCGCTCCTATCTGGGATGCCGGATGGAGCGCCCATTCTCGCGGAGGAGGGCGATGGCGTAGGCAACTGGCCGGCACTGTATCCTCGACCAACTCCGGTGTGATAGTTCGAGGGCGGGCCCGCAAATTGCCGCAGATGTTGTTGATATGCTTGATGATCCTGAAACCCGTGATAAGACCGAGGAATTGTACGATGCGGAACTCCGCGGTGATGATGCTGATGTGAGAGATGATATCCAAGTTGATGAGGAGCCGGGCTCTGTTGCGGTATGTGGCTTGGCTGTTGAGATGCGAAGTCGTGTCCGCCTTGATGAGGAGCCGGACCGAAGTGTTGAATTGTCTGGGGATGTTGATGTGCAAAGTTGGGTCTGCCTTCAGGGGGAGCTGGACCAGAATGTGGCAGAGTATGATGATGCTGACGTGTAAAAGTGTGTCCTGCTTGGGCAGTTCCTGAACCAGGTTGATTCAATGAATATGGGTGCTGAGATAGATGATTGTCAATGTATGGAGGAGCAGGTCCTCCATGCCCCGACCAAGGACTAGGCTGCGGCAAGCCGTGGCCATTTCCAACTTGCTGAGCAGGAGCAACTTGGAACGGTGCTTGGTTCGGAAGGGAAGTCATCATCGGAGTCATTGGAGACATGGCAGGCGCATGTTGACCAGGAGAAGCCATGGGGATGCCGGACTGCATTTGGCTGTTGAGATACCTGTCCACTACGATCATCGACCTGATACCCGTAGGGCTCATGTCGACGTCGGAAACGAAGAAGCCAGCGAGGCTTCCGTCGAGATGCTGTTGGCCGTTGTTGTTGTTGGTGTTATTGTGGTGGTTGCCCGAGCCCGGGGGACCACCAAGGTTCATAGCCATGATGGGCAGTAACGATGAAAGGCAGTATGTTCAGATCAGATGATGCTTGAACGTTAGGTACTGTTTCGAAGGATGCAACGCTTACCAATGTTTGTCCGAGAGTGTCCTATGTCAAGAGTAAATCTTGAGATGGGAGAATCTGCAGTCAGTCTGATGGGAAGGGTGCGTGAGGGGACCATGGAGGTGGGGAGAGCAAGGCAGGAGCGAGGAAGTGTCGGACTGTGCCTGCCTTTTATGTCTTCATCAGTCGACGAAACTCAAAAACCTCTGCACTCTGCTGCAGTTCTCTAGCTGAAGGAGGATTACACTGCTTCAGAGGCCCACGAGACTGAGGCACTGTATAAGTCAGCCAGGCGGGTGGCACCTCTGAACCAAGCCCTACGGGCCCTTCTAGTGCTCGGGGAGTCGCCCGAACCGGCGCAAGGCTGTGTGCTGACATGATCTTTGTTTGCTGGAAGAAAATTCAATTCCAGTGTCACTTGTTGGGGTCGTTATGGGGCATTGAGAGTCGAAGTATAAATCGTAGTTTCGTTGCGACGAAAACAAATTCTCTGCAAGGCTGTGCGCTGATGTGGCATTGGGTTCACTCAACAATTGTGCACACCTGGGGCGTCAAAAAGAAGAAGAGAAAGGCAGCACACATTGCGGGGAGATGCAATGATATTGCATTACATTGAATTCAGGGATCGGGCAGGTTTTGATGTTCTGCTTGATCTGGTGGTGAATTGGTTTCCTTGGTGAGACGTTGGACGAGTCAAAATCACTCCTACGAAATACTGTCATGTGTCGTATTGTCAGTGACGGAGACCAGTAGCTGACGAACAAAATCACACCGCAGACAGGCAGAAGATCGGTACACACTAATTTTGCAAAGTGATCATTTTCGATTTTACTGATTACATCACTGTTTGCGTTGCAGGCATTGTGGTTTCCTAGGTGATCACAAGCGTTGTCGAAATAGACGTCGGACTAGCGATACTTCCCTGAACTATGGCCGAGCTTAGCGGCATCAGGATACACGTGATTGCTCAGCCCTATCGCGGACTTTAACTTTCCAGGTAGCGGGCCATTGTTGGCATTTGAGGAAGCGAGACATGATGTGTCATGGGAGGAATTGTGAAGAAGCGGTCACATTGTAAGTGGTGGACCTTGTCTCTGTCATTGAAGAGGATCCGGGATGGGTGGACATTGTCACAAGGCTGGGTGAGACCAGAGCTCGAATCTTAGTCGTTCTCGTAAGGTACAGTAAAGGTCGAAGTGATTAAGTGCTGTCGATTGGTCGTGCATGTTCCATCGCCCCGAGTCCTATATGACGTGCTGTTGGGGTGGTTGAAGAAGGTGAGGTAGTGTTTGTTGCACCTGATCTGCTCCAACAGCGAGTCTGCAGCTGGCTGCCTTGCGTGCCTGTATCTTGATAGTTCGGTTTCCATGTGTCCCAGGATGGGTCGAAATGCCATGAAGGCTCCGTGGTGATTCAGATGCCCGTTTCCTGGTTGTCAGTGTCGTTGTCTTATCACGGCTTACAGTGGCGTTGGACCCTGGATGGCAGGTTACAGCAGCCCCCCACTGAAATGGAGCAGTGTTAGCACTGTCCTAGCGCATCTGGTGCGGGGAAGTGGGGGACCCTCAGCGGCATCTGTCCGTTACCCCAATTGCACTGAATGACCCCCAAACAGCCAGTGATGGGCATTCCCGTCTGGCTTGCTTTCCCATTTCATTCCATCTGTCTTCATCTTTCCATCCTCGATTAATGGGATTGTGGGATGTTTGGATACAATTGAAGTCATCCGCATCAAGCCAGGCCGACATGCGATAAGCATCAACATCCTCTATCGCCCATCTCCAGGTACGCCAAGAACGGAGATAGCTTCAGCTGTCCACCAGCCTCGAAATGCAGCTCATCGACAACATCGAGCCTGGTTCGAAAGCTCAACTCACAATGCTCCAACGACCAAAGGGTCTTTCTCTGCAGGAAAGTGAGTCTCGTCCTGACTACTGCAACGAGGCCGTCTTCAGGCGCAATTGCCTGCCGACAAGGTCCTACTTCATCCCAGAGACTTCGGTGCTTCTGAATGGCTCATGGGACTTTCACTACGCCGACACACCACTTGCTGCCCCCGAGCCTGGCTCGTTCGGCAAAGCTGAGGAGGATGATGCGACTTGGGGCAAATTGACTGTCCCTGGCCATTGGCAACTCCAAGGCCACGGCATCCCATGGTACACCAACGTCCAATACCCCTTCCCCGTCGACCCCCCCTTCGTCCCCTCCGAAAACCCAACAGGCACCTACCGCCGAACATTCCATGTCCCCTCCACCTGGTCCTCCAACGACCAACTTCGCCTTCGCTTCGAAGGCGTAGACAGCGCCTACCACATCTGGCTCAACGGCACTCTGATCGGCTACGCCCAAGGATCTCGGAACCCGTCCGAGTTCGACGTCACCAAGTACGTGCGACGCGATGGCGGGCCGAATGAGCTCTGGGTGCGTGTGTATCAGTGGTCGGATGGGACGTATATTGAGGACCAGGATCAGTGGTGGCTTTCTGGGATTTTTAGGGATGTTTATCTGCTGGCGTTTCCCGAGGAGAGGATTGAGGATTGGTTCTTCAGGACTGATCTTGATGGGGACTATCGTGATGCGACGTTGAGTGTTAATGTGGATGTGTTGGTCGAGGAGAAGGCTTCGATCAAGTTGACGCTCTCTGAACTTTGGAGCAATGGTGGTGCTGTTGTGGACGAGGTTGAGCAGGAAGTTGGCTCTGAGTCGACGGTCAACCTTGAGCTCAAGGTCAAGAATCCGCGCAAATGGACAGCCGAGACGCCTTATCTGTACCAAGCCGACCTTGTTCTCACGACCAAATCTGGCAAAGAGCACACCGTTCACCAACGCATTGGATTCCGCAAAGTCGAGGTCATTGATGGATTGATGATGGTCAACGGAAAGCGCATCTTACTACATGGCGTGAACCGACACGAGCACCATCCTTTGTTCGGCCGCGCCGTGCCGATGGAGTTTGCAAGGCGTGACCTTCTTCTCATGAAGGAGAATAACATCAATGCCCTGCGTACTTCTCACCAGCCCAACAACCCGAAACTACTTGGCCTGTGTGACGAGCTAGGTCTTTGGGTTATCGACGAAGCCGACCTGGAATGTCATGGCTTCTCAGTTGCTGTGTCGAGAACTATGGCTGCACCACCGAGCATGACGTACGCTGAACGCCAGGCTCTCTCATTCAACGAGGCTGCTAAGTTCACGTCTGATAATCCCGCCTGGGAAGCAGCTTATCTCGACCGTATGCGCTCCATGGTTCAGAGAGACAAGAACCACCCCAGCGTCATCATCTGGAGTCTCGGCAACGAAGCCTTCTACGGCCGAAACCACCAAGCCATGTACCACTACGGTAAGAAAGTCGATCCTGGAAGATTGATCCACTACGAGGGCGATTCCCAGGCCGAGACGGCAGATATGTTCAGCTATATGTATCCTTCGCCCGAGAACCTTATTCGCTACGCCAAAGAATCCGGCGTCAAAGACGGAAAATACACAAAACCAATCATCCTCTGTGAATACGCCCACGCAATGGGCAACGGCCCCGGTTGGCTACAAGACTACCTCGACGCTTTCCGCAAATACGAGCGTCTCCAGGGCGGGTTTATCTGGGAATGGGCGAACCATGGTCTGTGGAAGGAAGATGCGGATGGGAAGAAGTATTACGGGTATGGAGGGGACTTTGGGGATGAACCGAACGATGGAACGTTTGTTATGGATGGGTTGTTGAATAGTAGGCATGAGGGTATGCCGGGGTTGGCGGAGTTGAAGAAGGTCATGCAGCCTGTTGGGTTTGTGTTTAAGGAGGCGGAGGGGGTGTTGGAGCTTGAGAATCGGTATGACTTTGCGGACTTGAGTCATTTGGTGGCTACTTACAAGATTGAAGCTATTGGAAACGGGTAAGTTCAGCATCTGTCGTTGGGAGTTGAGAAACTGACAAGACTGGCAGGACCGAAGTCACTGTGGTGGGAGCTGGTGAGCTGGAACTTCCGAAGATCAAGCCCGGCAAGACTGGCGAGGTGAAGCTCCCGCATGACTTTCCCAGCAAGATGCTATCTCTCCCAAGACTTCAAGGCAAGGAACTTGTGTGGACTGTATCGATGAAACTCAGGTCTGCGACTACCTGGGCAGAAGCCGGCCATGAAATCGCCTGGGCGCAACATACAGTAGAAAAGTCCGGTCTCGCCTTCATCGAGAACACTCTAGGAGATCCTACACGGAAGCTCAAACGCACCGAAACGGCAACTGAAATCACAATCACCGGACTGGATTTCCAATTCGTCTTCGACCGGGCAAGAGGCCACCTCATCAAATGGGAGATCGGCGGTGACATTCTCCTCGACGCTGACCCAGCATCTCGCGCTGCAATCATCCCAGGTTTCTACCGTCCAGCCACGGATAACGATCAACCGAATGCCATGCCGATGTGGAAGAAATGGGGCGTGGATGTTTTGAAGTGCAGACTTGTCAAGATGAAGCATGAGTCGCTTGACTCGGGAGATGTGAAGATCTACATCACGCAGGACTTTTCCGCGCCGTCGCTTTGTTGGAAGTATACCGTCGATATCACCTACCACGTCTACTCATCCGGAAATATCAAGATCAGCGCAAAAGGCAAACCATCTGGTGTCCTGCCACCTGATATCCCCCGCATCGGTTTGAACCTACACGCGAGCAAGGATCTGGATCAAGTACACTGGTTCGGTCTCGGTCCCGGCGAATCCTACCCCGACAAGAAAGCCTCCCAACGCCTCGGCGTCTTCTCCGCCCAATCCCTCGATGAGCTATACACACCCTACGACGTTCCCCAAGAATTCGGCAATAGGATGGATACTCGCTGGGTGGTCTTTACCGGTCTCCACAGACAAGGGAAGGGGTTCAAAGCTACCCGTCTAAGTAATGATGATGGTGAGAAAGAGGTTGGGAAGTTCAGCTTTGTGGCGAAGAAGTATAGTGATGAGGGAATTGATGAGGCGAAGCATCCTTGTGATCTGAATGAGGTTGAGGGGACGCTACTGAGGTTGGATACGGAGGTTGCGGGTGTTGGGACGGGGGCTTGTGGACCGGCTGTGAGGGAGGATTTGAAGATTCATACTGAGGATTTCGAGTTTACTTTTGTGCTGGAGAGGATTTAAACTGGGTCCCGGATGTTCGAAATGAGAAAGAAGTATCATGGGAGAGTCATTAGTCAATTTGGTCATTGTAGCTATTCTGCATCTGCGAGAAGACATTCTAGTGCAAATTGCTTCAGTCCGTCGTCAACTTCCAGACTCTTGAGGTTGTTGATCCTCAATGCCAGACTATCTTCCTTGATCAGGGCGTTCCAAAGTTTATCCTTGTCGTCATAGGAGACTTGTGCGTCTTTGATGACTGGTTCGAGCATTGCGAGGGGTTCGTTCTTGCGTAGCTGGGGGTCTGGACCGAGGTGGAGGCTAATCTTTTCGTAGACGTGGACTTTGCCGATGCGGTAGACAGTGGAACGGGGGTCGCTGTGAGGTTGGACGGAGATAGATGAGGAGGTGGTTTGGACTTTGATCTCGGAGGGTGAGTGCTCGAGAGCGAGAAGACGGACAGTCCAGTCGAGTGACTTGGTCTTTTGTGTGGATGTGTTGGACTGGAGGGGACCGATATCTAGTCGACCATTCGATTGCGTGTATGTAATAGGGATACAATCGACATGCTCCTCTTTTTCACTTGCCAGGTTTTGATCGGAGTCTTTGCTGTCGGCTGGGTCCTCGAGAATGTCAAAGCTTCCATCAGCACCGACGACAACTACAATCTCGAACCCACTCGGATTCCCACCGCCATTCTCAGGTGTCTCAGTAATGTCGAGAGGAACTATAGAGCCTTGGCGCAAGAATACCGGGTACTCATCAATTGGACGACTGAATGAGAGCTCGCGCTTGCCACGGTAGACGGTTCCAGAGAAGTAGTCTACCCATGTACCAAGGGGAAGCCAGCCCTCCACACGACCGAGTTTTGCGCCAACGGCCTGCGGACTTGTGATGGGCGTGACGAGGATCTGCGATCCAAAGAAGTATTGATTGCGGTGCTTGTAGGCTGCGTCATTGTGGGGGTGTACCCAATATAGTGGCTGAACCAGAGGTTCTCCGTTCTTCGCGGCGCGGATATTCATCGTGTATAGGTATGGGATCAACCGGTGACGAAGTTGGAGCCAGTCGGTGAAGATGGCATTGGTTGCCGCAGGGAGGTTCCATGGCTCTTTGGTCACCCATTTGTTCTTGGTGGAGTGAAGACGCATGATGGGTGAGAAGACGCCAAGCTGTACCCAACGGAGTGTAAGGTCATCATCCCGCACGCCGAATTGATGGCCACCTATGTCGTGACTCCACCAGCCG
The DNA here is from genome assembly GCA_021347865.1 of Sarocladiaceae sp. CBMAI 1973. Lineage (NCBI taxonomy): Eukaryota > Fungi > Ascomycota > Sordariomycetes > Hypocreales > Sarocladiaceae > Sarocladiaceae sp. CBMAI 1973. Next base: position 63,067 of record WNLN01000159.1, read on the forward strand.
TACCCAATGTTCGAGGCTGTGGCTGTGAAGCGAGGCTGGAACTCGAGACTGTCCCACGTGGTGAAGGTGTCACCTGAGAAGCCGATTGGATAGCGATGACTACCCGGTCCGCCGTATCGAGAGAAGATGACGGGGTTCTTGACATTCGAGCGTCTTTGGTTCTGGATGAAGTGATAGTGGTTCAAAACCCAAAGGGGGTCTACGTCTTTGAGACGAGTGTACGACCCTTGCTGCCAGTCAATCCACCAGAAATCGCAGCCGTCCTCTTCGAGACCTGCAAGGACGATGTCGAAGTATGCCCTCAAGTAGTCTTTGCTTACGGCGTCGAACGGCACGGGTGCACCGTTTGAAGTATCGTGGTTGAGGAACTTTGCGACTTCCTGGTATTGATCCTCGTACTTGGCGATACCTTCTGCGGGATGATCATTGAGTGTGATCTTCAGACCGCGCCTGTGAAGTTCTGCGAGGAAAGCTGGAGGATCTGGGAAAAGTTCGCGGTTCCAGGTGTAGCCCGTCCAGCCTGATGCGCCGGAGTCGACGACTTGTTGTTCCCTGACGAGATGCCAGTCCATGTCTATCACGGCGACGGAGAGTGGGATTTGAGATTCCTCGAACTTGTCCATCAATTCAAGGTAGGACTCGGTCGAGTATTCGTAGTATCGACTCCACCAGTTTCCAAGAGACCAGCGTGGGAGAAGGGGCACAGGGCCGGAGAGTGCGTAGAATGCTTTGATGGCTTCGCGGTATTCGCGACCATAGGCAAAGAGGTAGCAGTCCAGACGGCCATCTCCAGGACGACGGGAGGCGATGAAGGAGGTTTCCGAATCGAAAAGCATAGATTTGGAATCATCGAGGAAGGTGAAGGCTGAGGTGCCGAGGACTCCATCTTCGAGAGGGACGTGAGTTCCAGACCACATGAGGCGTTGACCGTCCATCATGTCCAGCGTCCGAATCGTCCCTCCCAAATTGGAGCCATTGCCATCGCCCCATCGCCATGTTTCTCGACCACTCGTGGCGTAGAGTCCATGAGGTGCGAAAGCTTGCTTGTTGTAGGTTAGATGAAAGTAGGAGGTTGTGATTTCGAGGCTGGAGGATGATTCTTTAACGTGGTAAGATGGTGTGGGGAGATTGTTCCGGTGGATGGCGAAAGATGACGGACGGTCTTCGAAGACGTGATCTGAGGCGTATTCGATGCGAAGAATTCCGGGAGTGAGGACTGTGAAGCGGTACGGCTGGGAGGGTTTGCCGCCGATGATGTTGGTTTGAGGTGATGATGAGGGTTCATCGGGCAGGGAGGTCGTGGGGCGAAAGGGAATCTGCATCGTGTGGATCACTGTGCGGATAGAAAGTCACTGGAAGCAAGGTGCGAGGAGTAAACGGGACCGGTCACGATATGATGGAAGATGATGCAGGACGCAAGCAAATGACCTGACATGATGAAGTCATATAGAGTTGAGTCCATGACCGCTGGATGTCTCGTGATGTTGTGCAGCATTCACTGTGGTGCGACTTCCCCGCGCGGCCGCTATGCACCCCGCATGATCAGCACTGGTAGCGACGATCAGGGCAGAGCTTGGTAATGACAGAACTCTTCTGAACATTGATCAACGAGATGACTGAAGACACTCAAACGATGGTAAGATGTCGTTCCAGGACTTGTGGTACTGGAACACTTTACGATTTGATCAAAGATAACGTGACTGCCTCAGCACGCAGATGGGTGCTGTCCTTAGGGTAGGTGACTCGGTCGTTCCCCGACTGTCAGGCCAGGGCAGGCCACTTCCAGAAATAATCGACAGGGCTGCAGCCTGCAACCGAAATACGAACATCGACATCCCCGACAAAAGGCTATCGATTAATCTATGCGACAATCGCAGAGTAGTTCACGGCATCTGACTCACGTTCACACGTGCCTGCCGGGCATCTGCACTCATATCATACTTGCCGCATCTTGGGGTGTGCCTCCTCGTCTAACGGAGTTGTCCAAGGTATTGGCGTCAGCAAACACGACCCAACGTGCATACACGCCCTCGTATCGCACGGCTGCAAAGCCCATTGCTACACTTCAAGATCAGGGAAATGAAACCCCGCAGACTGTGGACAATGGTCACATTCACCCCTCTGCGAGAAGGACCTCGCGATGGAGCGCGTGAAAACAAACGCCGTGAAGGGCATTCGACTCGGGATCCCGTGTGCCGTACTTCCAGACACCATGCACGAGATTCACGATCCCCTCTCCGTCAGCGGATATGCATATTCTCACCACGTCAAGATTTACGAGCTAACAGGAACGCCCAGCCATTGTTCACGTTCCGGTTACCGAAATTCCCAAGCCAAGACAATGTCCGGCATATCTCCCGTCAACGGTGAATACCTAGTGAAGCGCAAGGCAAGATTGGACCTCCACAACGCGCTATTGTCCGTCTTCACGCTATCCCCATACCCAAATCTACGACATTGTGCATCGTGCGAAAGCTTGGGAATTCGTTCATTCCTCCACTCTTGGCTGCCGTGGAATGCAGCGAAAAAAGAGGTGACGCGCCGAGTGGCATCCACACCCCTGGACAGGGTCGCATTCACTGCGAACCCCCTGCGTTTTGGTTTACGATGCCCCTGTTGAAGTGATAGGGCGAGAGGAGCCCTGCTGTGCAAATTAAAATGGGCGGCGCCACATTGTGGATTGGATTGATTCCTGGCTTCTGGCGCAGCGCCCGGCCCGGTGGTTGAGGTGAGATTGAGCAGGGGTCCATTCGTGATGCTGCATATGTCTCCATGATTCGGCCGCCAGTCGGACGATGCCTGGTGCTGTGCTTTAACCATCATTCAACTCTATTATTCATTCTTTTCAGCCTCTATCACGCTGTCGACGCTTGACTCGCCATGAGTGTCCAGCTGAGGAAAAAGCTCGACGCCTCGAGTGACGCCTACAAGTGTTCTAGTCCTCCTTGGCTGTGAAAGATCTACCGCCTCCAACCCTTTCGAGCACCACACAAGGCCAAGGCTGGCACAAGACAAGCTCTACACGCGGTTCTAGATCCAACTATTCCCGCTGGCCCCATTCCAAATCGGGGCCGCTCTGCCCACCATCCCTGAACAGGTCTGCGCGCTTGCCCCTCTGAGCGACGCCACAAGTGCGTGTGCCTGGTTCTGCCCTGGGTGGGTGTGTTCCGCGATCTGGCGCTGGTGCTAAAAACCTACCGAAACTACCAAGAACTTTGCCCCCTTCCGAGGCATTGGTTGGTTGGATTCTGGCCAAGGGTCCTGGATCGGGCTGTGCAAGACGAGACCAGACGAGAAAACAGACAGAAGCCGAGTGGAAATTAGTGCATGTACGAGGGCGGCGCTGGCGCATAGGCTATTTGTGCTGTCAGGTACGAGTGAGGCGGCGTCGGCGCATGCATTGCATGACTGGCACACGCACACACGCTCGGGTGAAGAATTTCTTGGATTCGCAAGCTGTGGTTCCATGCACGGACTTTAGAGACAATGTCGGAGAAGAGGGTTGCCTGCCTGATGGATTGGAGATCCGTATAAAGTAGATATCCCCATGGGTCGTCCACGCGTTCCAGTCCCTCCTTGGAAGAAGAGCCTCCTCACCCATCTTTTTTGGTCTTCAACTCCTTTTCCTCTTTATTGAGAAAGGTATTCTCTCGCTTTCGCTTTGCTTATTCTTTCTTCAAGTTTCGATTCTTTATAACTTTGTGTTGCTAATCACACACGTCCACTCGCTTTCCAATCGAAACAATCTAATCCGCCGTCATGCTCGTCTCTCAGTCTCTGGTGACGATCGTCACCCTCTTCTGCGCGGCCGTCTCGGCCAACGCACCCCCATCCTACGACGGTTTCCGTGGAAAATGGTCCGACCACTTCGATGCCTCGGCTGATTCTGCGCCCAACTCGAGCAAATGGAACACCATCTCTACCTCGGCCGTCTTCAACAATGAGTGGCAGACTTACACCAACAAGCCCGCCAATGTCAGGGTACGTTTTTTTCTCGAACTCTATCGCGGCCCGCTAAAAGATCGGCAACGCGATCGCGAGGCGAATGAAGATCGACACGATCGATTCGACCTAAGCTTTCTTGCATATTTGAGATCTGGAAGACTAACTTGATTTGACTGGATAGCACACCGGAGAAGGTCGTCTTCAACTCATGCCCCAGAAGGACAGCTCCGCCGTCCGCGGCTGGACGAGCGGCCGTATCGAGAGCAAGTACACGCTCACTCCGACACCCGGCAAGATCACCCGCGTAGAGAGCCAGCTGCGCATCGGCGGCGCCAAGCAGTCCCAAAAGCAGGGTATCTGGCCCGCGTTCTGGATGATGGGCCAGTCGTACAGGAACGGTGTCCTGTGGCCTGCGAGCGGAGAGATTGACATCTTCGAGAATGTCAATGGTGACAACATCTGCGTTGGTGTCATCCACTGCGACAAGGCGCCCGGTGGTGTCTGCAATGAGCCTATTGGTCTTCCTGGTAGGACTACGATTGACACTGTTTCCTGGGTTGTCTGGAGGGTGTAAGTGCAACTGCGGCCACGATGGAGATGGGATGGATGCTGACAGAGCTGATTAGTGAGTTCGACCTCCGCCAGAGCGACTGGAAGAAGCAGGCTATCGTCTGGTACAAGAACGGCAACGAGTTCCACCGCGTCACCGGCGCCACCGTCAACAGCCAGGCCGTCTGGAAGACCCTCGCTGCTCAGCCCCTGTACATCATCTTCAACGTCGCCGTTGGTGGTGACTTCGTAAGTGCCCTTTTGACTGATCACCAGTCCAATGAAATATATGCTAACAGCTTCACAACAGCCTGGCCCGCCAAACAGCCAGACCATTGGTGGCAAGACCCAAGTCCTCGAACTTGGATACGTTGCTCACTACGTCTCCAACTAAAAGCCTTGCATCGGGTAGCATTTTGGATATGGGATCTTTTCAGCGTGGGACTTTTTTTGCATGCTCACGTACTGCACATTAATGTATACAGCAAACCAGTAGATACCTTTGTCTTCTGTTAGCGTGCTTGAATTATACCACTTTCTACGGCCAATCATCTGCAAGGTGCACGACTAATAAGACGTGGCGTTTGACTGTGCGTGATTACACCGCTTAATGATCTCAATTGCTATCAGCTCGGCCCCGTGGGTGTTAATTACTCTTTACTTTAGGGGGCACTGAAGTAGCAAGTAAAATAGTAAGTAAAATAGTAAGTAAAATAGTAAGTAAAATAGTAAGTAAAATAGTAAGTAAAATAGTAAGTAAAATAGTAAGTAAAATAGTAAGTAAATAGTAAGTAAAATAGTAAGTAAATAGTAAGTAAAATAGTAAGTAAAATAGTAAGTAAAATAGTAA